>CABFOW010001151.1:122047-132888 GCA_902141385.1 Timema californicum | reverse complement strand
TCGGGTGAACTAGGGGTGGTTTTTCCTAAATGGTTTTCCACTCTCCCTCCACGCAAATGCGGGTTCACTTCCTCTAATCCAACCTTCCCAATTCCTAATCCATTAGCGTAATTAGTACTTAAAGCGTATAACCCGAACGGGTAGTAAGACGCGATGCTAAATATTATTATTATTAATAAAGTTTCAAAAATAAGTTTTGAGTAAACTATCCTAAGATATGTTTTACTCATAAAAACAAACATCATCTTGTTAATCAGAATAATCACTCTTTATAAATAAATTTCAAACCAAATTGTTCAAATATATTCAAGTTTTTTATCAACTACCCTAAAAATATTTGTTATCTGTATAATTAAATAAAAACTAATCCTTATTTATCATGAAAAAACTATCCTCAGCTTTCCATTTTGAATTCAATGTTCAAGGTACATTTAAAAAAAATCTATTTTTTAGGCTATATTTTGTAGTAAGTAAACTACCCTTAGCTTAATTTATTGTATATAGATAAAAAAACATTATTATTTATAATATAAAATAGTCTCCAAAGACAAATTTTGAACAAGTTAGTTTCAACAATATCAAATTTTACAAAAATTAGTCAAAAGTTAACTACTAGACCCTATTAAATAATTATTTTAATGAAAAAACCGTCTATATAACTAAGGTTTGTATTAAGTTTCTTATAATAAACAATTTTGAACATATATAGAATTTTCAAAAATCTCCCATTAGTAAACTAACCTTGCACAAATGTTTGCCCAAAAACAGTGCTATTCTTAATGTCAAACAAATTCTATATATTTATTTTTAACAACACCATTAAGGTTATTTTGGAAAAATTTGGAATTAAAAAAAGTCAATCAATTAACTACCCTTGATTGAAGGGCTAGGCTATAAAAAATTGTTATATTGCCGTATAAAATCTAAATATCACGTTTTAAATGTGTCCACTGTCCACCAAAGAGCACTACAATAAATTTCATTTTCCAAGACTGGAGTAAAAAATAAGTATATATATATATATATATGTTGTAACAATATATTTCAAACATAAGAGATTTACAATTAATATTACACTACTAAATATTTACAATGAATAGATATGTCGTATTTAAAATAGTTGCGGATATATTATCAAATTTGAAAATAATAGTACCTCAAAGCAATTTTAATATAAAGATTAAAATCACCATTTTGATGGTTAAACACTGTCTGGATACAAAGTTTGATAGAAATCGTTGAAGCAAATTTTAAGAAAATCAATTTCCCCCCCTCCCCCCTTTGAAAACTATAGTACCCTTAATTTTATTGCTAGATATCTAATTTCAAAAATTACTCAGGCTCACATGATGGAAAACCTTGTTACGATGTCTTAGCCCAAGCGATAAAATGGCTTAGGGTCTATTCAGAGATACAGACAGACATACGACAACGAAAAAAACACATTTTCTGTTTCAGGGGAGGGGTCATGAAACGTGAAAATTTATAGACATCTCTAGCTAATTTTTTTTTTTACGATCACGAGGGGTCGAGAGAAAGTAAAAAAAGGAGAAATGGATAACTTGAATGTAATGGGCTAATTTTGTATATGAGGCTAGCCCATCCCATTCTGGTCTTGGTAGGTGTCGTCCTGTATTTAATATAGAGCCGAACTTGAGGCGTACCAAGTCTAAGGCCCATGGACTAAATCACAGCCTAACCACCCTACTAAAAATATTTTTAAAAATATAAGCCTATATTTAAACATATGTCATCTCTTTTTAAAAACTAGAGCATTTATATTAAATAATACTTGTTACGTAGGGAGATTATTTGAGCTGTTAGATTCACATAATTTATTTAAAGTAAAAATATCCCCCTCGAAACATTTCTTGTGATAATTCAAGTGCGATTATTTTATGTGTACTTGCATGAACTTTATAAATTTGAATGTTGTTATTAATGATCTACTAACTTTGATTCCTTTGAAAAAAAATCTTAAAATTTTGGCAATGAGAATTTCGCTGACCACTCAAAATAGCGACCGTAATTTTTGTTTGGATGTGTTTCTATGTAGAGGTAAGTAATGTTATTTCTTCCACATCGGGAACGGCTTTATTTACTTAACCAGTTTATATAACCAATGGCAAGGGCACAGATGGGATACATCAACCGAAAGTTTCGCAATACTGACAGAAAGTATTTTGTGATTTGTGAAAAAAAAAAGCTCTTCTCAAACAACTTCTTAAGAAAAGAAACTGGCAAGGAAGGGGAAAAGATCAAAAGAAGTTTTGCAAGGAAAATACATCAGTATTGACTTACAAAGTCGACTCTTGACAAATTCAAGGATGTCACTTTCAAGATGTTGAAATATTGAAGTATTTAGGGAACCCTTTACTTTTAAGTAGTTTATACTCTAGAGAAAACAAGTTATATATCACTACAAAGCTTAGTAAGTTTTGTCCTATTTGAGGTAGGATTACATAATCAAGAGCAAGTATGTAATTAGTATTAATATTAATTTTACTAATTATCAATACAATGCATGAAAAATTTTTAGTCCTATTTTTTATAGTAAGTGCCTTTCTGTTATCATTGATAACATTTTACTATAGTATCAATGTTATTTTTTAAGTATTTATAATATCTATCAAAAGTGACAGCTACATATCATACGACTTAATGTATGAAAATATGAAAGTAGATCTAGTAAATTATCAATAATATACGAAACTGACCCATTTCATTTGAGTTTAGGTAGGTGTCGTCTTGTATTTGGTAAAGCGCTGCACTTGAGACGTTCTAAGTCTGACAATGAAACTGGCCCTAATACTTCACTCTAGCAATAAACCTGACTGCCGATGTTGGGGAGATTGATTCCTGTTCAGGTGTACTAATAGTGTATTTTCTTTAATAGTTTTACACTCTTCTTCCAAGTAAAAACGAGTATATTTTCTCTAAATCCAACTTTATTGATCCCTAATACATTATCGTAATTAGTTCATATGCATATAACTCAACTGCCTTGTGAAAATTGTATTTATTTTTTACACAATTTAAACTAATCTATGGGTGTTAGTCAATTTTGAAACAATGTTATAGAATCGCATTAATACGATTAGTAGTAAAAGTATTCACTATAATAATAACATGTGACAAAAACCTCTCGAAGTATTCACTCATAAAATTTACTTTGAATATTTTCTTTCTAGTAATAGTCAAGCAATTCAAAATTTATTCTTATTGATTTTCACTAAAATAGTACTATTTATTATAAGATTTAATAAATTCACTGGTGTGAATAACAAATAAGATAATAACCGAAATAATATTTAACTGAACAAATTAATTTATTATATCATCGAAATAAGAAATAATCATCCCTAATACATTAGCGTAGTTAGTAATATACGTTAACCTGAACGGGTACTAGGACACAGTGTTAAAAACAAAACCTCAGCTACTGAAACTCGACTCTTATTTTGAATTTTAGATTTCTCTCACACTCTTATAAATATATTCTGAAAAATGACACCTGGACACGGGACTCGAACCCGAACCCGGGACCTTTGGCTTAGTACTCCACTGCTCTAACCACTGAGCTTTACAGGATTCGTCTCGTGCCCAGGGTAATTCTTCCCTCATATTTTAAGGAAGAGTCTATGATGGACTTAGGAAAATCGTCGGCTACAAATGTGTGATTTCTAATATCACGAGTTATCAGTTAACCGAGACATCTGCGACTCGGTAGTTGGCTTATGTTCCACATGTACAATTATTATTATAATTGTTTGGGATGCATCTTATTAAGAATCAAATAGCCGAGGCTATTATGCATTCATTTAGTGAGGGATCACTCCACATATATATCATATTCCGATTTTATTATAAAATATACAATCGCGTTGTAATGACCTAAAAGAATACTAATGTTTGTTCATGACTATACCCCTACTTCCCATCCCCGCCTATTTAACAACCCCGCTCCCGGTGTAAACCCACCCCTTGAGCATGTGTAGTAGATGAGTGCCTCACATAGTAGTCTAACTACAAGGGAGCTGGACGATATCACCCAATAAACCGTGTGTTTAGCCCCCGGGTGTTATCTCGCGGGCACCGGCCACTTTGTGGCTTTCTGGTCCATTATCTGTGTCGCTCCAGCATCCCTTCACACACACACACACACACACACACACATACATATACACCAGTATCCCCGGATGGTGCATCACCCCCTACTTAATACCGCCCGCCATACACTAGGTACAGGCGCTTGATAATAATTATTACGCTCCATTTCATAGCATTTTCATTTGAACATTTCACTGTGGCTAACTTGTTTGCATAGACAGGAATTTAACCCGAGTGTCTTGATGTGGTTAATATCGAGACAAATTGTTGGATTTACGTATACGACATATGTTTAACGTGTACTGTAAACCGAAATGTACATATAAATATACCACTACAATACCAGTAATATAAAAGCAATTAAAAATTGATTCTTAATTGGTTTTCTATTAAAATTAAACTTTTGAACTAATAAACCTATCAGTAGGCCTACTTAGTATATATACATACACTCTCTACACACTATGCACATTCACTTAGATTAATAACCCTTGGGTATAGACAAGGTACACACCAGCCCCGCAGCCTCCGGGTTAAAAAGGCTGCGCTCATTGGTAGAGCTGGAGACTATCAACACGAAGATATCTACGTGAAGTCCCAAATGACAACATCGTTATCAAGCAGACATTTTTATATACAGTTCACTTCAAAGATGGTTTTATTCGATAATAAAAATATATCCTTCTAGTGTCAGTAGACTGGTTTTCCCAAACTAGGTTCAGGTAGCAGCCCCACCCCCTTTCCCACAACCCAACCACCAACCGAGCCTACTCTGACTGCAAATTACAATAAAAACTTAGAATACAAGGGTCCTTTTTTTGTGCAAGTGAATGTCGACAAATTTACTTTTAAACAATCCTCAAATATCTTCAAATAGTTAATTGTATGAAAAGGTGTGTTGATTGAAAAGAGGATCAAAGGGTGAGTTTTAATGATTATGGGAGTATTGCTGGTAGCTGAACTATTATGTTCTAACCACCACTTTACAGCCATTTTAAAGCGAGTCGTTTTACTAAAAAATACGGTTATAATTGAGAACCACAACTAGCTCTCCCCAGTGCTCAAGGACTCAAACTGGCTCAAGAACGAAACTCCCGTAAAGCTGAGTGATTTAAATCTGGTCTATATCCTTGTTGTATAAATAATTATTATACATATAAACATATTTCATTAGTTCCAGCGCAAAATTCAGAACTCCCTGTAACAGCTTTGCTTTTCCCCCAACGTTTATAAATGGATAAATATATATGCACTTATGGTCGACACACATGTGAAAAAATATTTTTAGTAACTATTTAACTACCCAGATGAATCACATTGATTTGTATGGAAGTGCACTGGTTAACTTTTCCTTGTGGCAGCTTCAACGATATGACATGCACCATGTTTGGTGCAACTAAACTGTAACCGGTATTTATAAAAATCACACTGGTAATCAAATAGTTGCTGACTGGATATTTTTCTGAGCAGGTCTCGCCTCTAGTTTGGCGTCAGTCATACCCATGAATGTTGATAAAACTGATATATTAATATGAGAGGTAGGACAAAGACTAGCACTTTTTAGGGGAAAAAAAAGTTTGAAACAATACAGTGATAAAAATATTAAGATAATACAATAGGGTGAGTTTTACAGAGCAACTACATTAAGCTAAAATAATCTTACCGCTAAAATTAAAGCTAAGTTAGGCCTATAAAGGATTTGATAATAATTTCATAAACATACTTGAAAAGATCAGGTTGACAGACAGGGCGACAAACGAAGTCCTGGGCGAGAAGATACCCATTTTAGATGTGATTTTTCAATACAAAGCAAACTTTACCGGACACATCCTTTGGAGGAACTTTCTTCTGCATGACGTTATATTATTATTATTTATTATTATTATTATTATTATTATTATTATTATTAGCACCACGTCTTACTACCCGTTCGGGTTATACGCACTTACGCTAGTATGTAATGGTAGGGTGATTGTGAGATGAAATGGAGGACTTACAGCTTAACGTGGAATCCAAACCACGGTGGAGGCCTGGTATTCCACACATACACAAGATGTCTTGTCAGAGGTGAAGGAAGGGATGACGTTATAGAAGGCAAGTTTAAGGGAAAGAAGAGCTTAGGAAGAAGCAGGATTAAAATAGTGGATGAATTGGAAGGAAAAGAGAAAATTCCGGGAGCTGAAGAGGGAAGCAAAGGACAGGGCGCATTGGCGGTCTAAGTTCACTGACAACAGGAATTGACCTGTCGTAAGACAGCACACACATTACTTCTAATGATAATTTATTATTCTTGTTATATGGATTACTGAATTAAAAGCAGAGTTCAACCAGTGTGTGTGTGTGTGTGTTGTGTGTGTGTATGTGTATGTGTATGTGTATGTGTATGTGTATGTGTATGTGTATGTGTATGTGTATGTGTATGTGTATGTGTGAACACCACCAATGCAGTTTAGTTGGAGTGCATGCACATCCCTAGCGTCATCTTCACTAACGTTTTAATCACCAACATTATTTGGTAACAGTGCACGCTTAGCCTTAAAAATATTGTTTTATTTGATTCAGGTGTCTGAAGCAACAACCTTTAAAGTGGCAGTATAGAGGAACGCGAGAAAAGGTCTGTGTTTTTGCAGTTTTTATATCAAAACTTTTTTTTGGCCAAAACTATCAAATATCGCTCCATTTAAAAACATAGCTTAATTTCCTTCCCAATGCTATATCGATATTTCTTGAATATCCATCAAGGAGTTCCTGGAATTTAATGACAGCTTTATTTCTTCATTTAAAAATGTTATCATTAAATGCTGCTAGAACCATTACAGATATTAAACAACTGTTGATATCACTATGGAAACAGATTTAACTCGATGTTTGTACTGGGTCAATATTTGATTTATTTTGATATAAAAACTGCAAAACCACTGCCCTTTTCTCGCGCCTCCTACATTTCCACCTTATGTGGCCTAGAATCTTAGAGCACAAATCAGTTTTGATTTTGTCTCCAAAGATAATCTCCCATTGTAAGCATCGACTAGTTTTACCTGCTGAGCCATCGATGTCGTCCGAATACCACGTATTCAATTATTTCTAGATTTCTTAGTTATTATTAGCACCGCGTCTTACTACCCGTTCGGGTTATACGCACTTACGCTAATGTGTAATGGTAGGGTGATTGTGAGATGAAATGGAGGACCTACAGTTTAACGTGGAATCCGAACCACGGTGGAGGCCTGGCATTCCCCACATTCACAAGATGTCTTGTCAGAGGTGAAGGAAGGGTTTGGTAATCAGATAAATCTGTGCCGGGACCGAGGATTGAACCCCTGCCGCCAGCATAGAAGTCTGACACCTTACCCCTAGACCACCAGGTCACCCTAGATTTCTTAGTGAAACGATAGGAAATATCATGTGATAGGCCTACAATGAGAGTTAAAGGCCCCCTTAAATATGTTAACTGACAATTGGCTGACTTAATTTAAACTTTACCTTTGTAGAATATACATGAGAAAGGTAGAATTAAGAGGAAATGTACGCACGTTTGCGTGAAGAGAAAGACAGAGGGGGAGAGGTTAAAATATGGAAAGCGATGGAGGGAGAGGAAAGGAGAGATCAACTTAAATATAATGAGAAAGACATAAGTAGGGAGCGAGATAAGAAGTTATAGAGAATTTGTGGTTGGGACAAGAGATTTAGGAAGAGGTAGAAAGAGTGGGAAAGAAGAAGATAAAGAAGGAAAGAGAAAAAGAGATAGAAAAAGAGAGGTAGAGAGCGACAAGGGAAATAGAGGGTATTTGAGAAAGAAAAAAACACATTTAATAAACACATCCTCAATCTGAAACCCAAACATCCCATCATCGGTTTTCTAACGTAATTGGGGTTATTATAATTAGGAAATCATACTTGCGTTATATTGCGAGTCGCTCTTCTAACTCACTAAATTTTGTACCACGTTAAAACTATTTTTTGACCCAATTGAGATTTGCACCAATATTTCCAAAATATTTTGTGGCTACGCCTCGATGCTCTCGAGAATGGATCGCCATCGGGAAGGTTAAGAATATCACGTTTAGCCTAATCCTAAACCATTCCTGACTAATTTCCAGACTAGGTTACAAAATATAAAAGACGGTTTCAAATAAACCAACTGTAAAACAATAATTAAACAGTAGGACTCGGCCGATTCGACTTTGGTTAAACTGAAAAATTGGATAGTTCGAGGTCACCTTGATTTTCCATGAAATTCCTATTTTAATAAATGGTGAAAAATAATATTTAATTCGAATATTAGGACATATTTGGATAGTTCGAAGCCTAGCCATTGATAATTTTTTTGAATTTGTTTTAATTTCAAATCTAGCTTAACTTTATGTATTAAATCAGCCTTCCATACCAATAATGTCATATAAATTTAAAGTTACTGACGCAAAGTAAAATATAAAAAGAGGAACTTTACACAAGCGGCGAGTGGGTTTCTTAGAATAGGGGATTTGTTGGTTCGGCTTTCATCGCGTAATCACTCATCAATTTCCTGTACAAAGTAATCACATAATGCCCTGACTGATTAATGTTTTATTTATGTTAAGTTCTCTAATTTTTCATATTTTATGTTGTTTTTTTTCGTGTATGTATGGGCTGGATATGTCGCGATAGTTCGCGGGAGGTGTTAGGTCTTTGACAAGGTAGTTGTGTTGGTTCGAAATAATATGTAGAGTTAAAAATTTTGGTTTAATAGAAAGGTCCGAGAGATATTACAAAATATTATGTTAAATTGAGTATAAAAGTAATCTAAGAGATTGGATGCTTGAACGTGTGAAAGAACTGGTTCACCCGTAAAGACTTTGACTTTTGGAATGACTGGCACGGCTCGCAATCCCCTAGATATCTCGAACTTGGCACACAGGGTTCGATGATTGCCCTCTAAGCACTAATGCTACTGATGACCTGAATGTTTAGTCTGCTACTGTCCGACGTCGGGCACCGTAACCTCCTCCAAAATTGAAGATAATGTGTCAGCTCTAATGTCAACAAAATAAACACTTTTATAGCTCGATTTGGCCCCTTTACTCCCCAACTAGAGCAACATTGTTATTAGTAGTCAGTATTACTCTTTAATATTTATAATTCACTACATCATATTCGCTCAGCCAGCGCTTTCAGTCACTTACGTCCAAGAAAGTTATGCAAATAAAAACAAACATCCCAACATTGCTCAGGGTTGTGACATATGTACATATATTGTGTGGGTTTTATATAGCACATATAAAATGTGTAGGCGTATATGTAGCGTATTTTGAGGTCATGGATTTGTAGTATATCAGCTTCCTAGATATTCATGCAAATATTTCGAATTATTTTAGATATTCCTTGGACTACGAATTAAAAAAAGCTCTACTGTATTAGTTTTTTTAAACAAGAATCTAATCCAAAAGCATGTAGGAAAATGTTATAGGCCCTGAATTCTCTGTTTGAAAGCTTGGAATTGTATTTTCAGACCATACGAGCTACTCTTTATATTGTTTAGTTTTTTTTTACTTAAATTACAAAAAATATACCACTGTAACATTTCTAATTAATTGAGAGTTATTGGGGGATATAGATATGCAAACACACGACTGAAAAAAAGTGTATATATATTTTTGGTCGAGTGGGGGGAGGTAAAAAAAGGGGGAGAATCATTCTAGAGAAGAGAAAGGGAAAAAAATATTGCTCTCAAGGGTTGTTTAAATACACGTCCAAAACTAACTGAAATGAACGTGTTTTACATATAGAAGTCCTAAAACATGTCGTAAAAATAGTTGCCAGATCCATATAAAACATTAAAAAAAGGAGACCCCTCAAAAAACCATATATCCCTTTCCCCCCAAAACCCCTAACACATAACACACCATCACCAAAAAGGGGACGGGGCTTAAAAAAAAAAAAGAGCAAATTTTATCTCCTACCTCATCCCTGATAAAAAAAAAACCTACCCCCATGCACCTTACACAAACATACATTACATACATGTAGTTTCTGGTGCATACACTGGGACTTGGAATGGTCTATAAAATATAGCATGAAATACGTGCCATTAAAGCACATTGTATTAATCCCAGGAGTATGTAGAGGGATGAAGGGGTAGGGGCCCCAGGACCACGAGGTGAGTACGCTCACAAATTCTGCTCTAGTTGTACCCACTCTTGTCACACTTGAAGACCCCAGAGGAAAAAACCGGCATGTCCAAGTAAGTAACTTCATAATAACATAATTTTGAAACAAATCAACACACATTGTTGGTCTAATTATACACAAAGATATCACTCTCACAATAGACTTGACTGTCGATGACGGGGAGATTGGGTTTCGCATCTCGGTCAGTGGTGTAATAAGGGTGGTTTTTACTAAATTGATTTACCAATTTCTAACTCAAATGTGGGTACGCTTTCTCTAAAATTCACCTTTTGTCATCCCTGACATATTAGTATAATTAGTACGTATGCGTATAGCTCGAAAGGGTAGTAATACGCGATTCTAAATCAAATAAAGGAAACAAACCGTATTTGTGGTCTGGCCAACTAACTACCAGATTCATCTGTCCCGAGCTGCCCGTTGACAAGGGAGTCGGAGCTATAATTCCGGTTGGTGGTGTACTGAGGGTAGTTTGTCATAAACTTTCTTTTTAAATTCCCTTCATGCAGATGCGGGTACATTTTTTTTTAGTTATTACCTTTCTCATTACTATCCCCCCCCCCCCC
>CABFOW010001151.1:62626-117398 GCA_902141385.1 Timema californicum | reverse complement strand
TATATATATATATATATATATATATATATATATATATAGGTATATACTTAAACTCATCTAGCTACTTAATATTTGCGGATGATCTCGAAGTTTTCAAAACTATCAAATAAATATCAGTGTGTATTGACTTGCAAAATTATATTGATGGTATTCTACATTGACCCACTGAAAATTGAATATCTACTAACCAATCAAATAACAAATCTACTTCTTTCACTAAAAAAATAAATCTTTTTTATAGACTTATCAATGATAGCATAGTTCGCTCCCTCTATATTGATGATCTAGGTGTTCTCCTAGACACAAAACTCTACCTACGCCTTCATGTTTACCACATAATTCCTCACTTATTGAAATTACTTGGTCCTATTAAATTTATTATCTCATCTTTCAATAAAGTCGATTGTGTTTTAACATTGTATCATACCTTAGTTAGACTTTAGTGAGAATATGCTAGTTTTGCTTGGATTTACATTATCTTAACTGACTCTCAGGTTTTAGAAATGCTCAATGTAAATTTGTGGGTACTTGCTATGATAAATTCTTTGCTAACCGGATTTATTATGATTATGACAAAACTCGAAACCTCCCAGGGCTCCAAACTCGCGTTGACTTATTATTTTTTGCTTATTGTTATCCTTTAAATACTTACGCTTTTACTACTCTTAAGTTATTAATTATTTTTATCTCTATCCTTAATAAATATGTCCGATTTTTTGTAATTGTTCATCAGTATGTATTATTATTTAGCTATTATTGACAATTTTATTTTGCTATTATATTTGTTTGTAAGGTACTTTTGTACTTTTCAGTTCTGGACTGTTATAGGTATCTCGACTGTTGACCAGCACAATAGTAAAGGAAATTTAAATTTAAACTATTATTATTATTATGATATAAAATGCCATCTAATTAATTATATTTCTAATCCTTTACCTTAAAATTCTATACAAGCCAAGTTGATAATACATTTAAGCAATACCTTATATGGCACGCACTAGTGATCATACAATTCTAGGCATTATACTCTAAATACGCTGGATTGCTAGATAATGGAAGGAGTTAGATTCTCAAAAGGGTGAGTCAGGCGTGATTTTTCCTAATGTTATTTATCACCGTGATATTCCCACCTATTTATTCTGATAGCGCGGTTACACTTTCTATAAATTATTATTATTATTATTATTATTATTATTATTATTATTATTATTATTATTATTAGCACCGCGTCTTACTACCCCTTCGGGTTATACGCANATTATTATTATTATTATTATTATTATTATTATTATTATTATTATTATTAGCACCGCGTCTTACTACCCCTTCGGGTTATACGCACTTACGCTAATGTGAAATGGTAGGGTGATTATGAGATGAAATGGAGGAACTACAGTTTAACGTGGAATCCGAACCACGGTGGAGGACTGGCATTCCTCACATTCACAAGATGTCTTGTCAGAGGTGAAGGAAGGGTTTGGTAATCGGATAAATCTTTGCCGGGACCGAGGATGGAACCCCGGCCGCCAGCATGGAAGTTTGACACCTTACCCCTAGACCGCCAGGTCACCCTTTCTATAAACTATTCTCTAATTTCTCAACACTTTCTTTAAGACGCAAATGAACTTGGAGTTAAAAGAACAAATATAAACCCTAAGGCTTATATTAGATACATTTTCGATGAAAACATTTTTTAAATTTCCCGCCGTTGGTCACGTGCTCAAAGGTTTAAACATTATTATATGTTCTAGATTTGTCTGTGCTTGTTTTGGAAAGTAAATACTATATATTGTCTTTGATCATAAATATACATAATTTTATATTAAAAAATAATAACTTAATTGCTCATATTTTAACTGAAGCGTGAAAGACATATGTCTTACTTAAAATAAAATAAATAATTAATACCATTTTTTGGAGAGGTGTGGAGTGAGAATTTAACTATGTAAAACCTCAGCCAAAATACACATCGGGTAAACGAAATTAAATTATTAGATGTATGCTCAACGTCAAGACAAAAATTCAACATCAAAAGAAACCTAATAATAGATGGATAGAGACGAAAGTAAGTTGTAAAGGATGCACACCTCAAAGGTACAGCGAAACGGTTTGGAGGTGTTAATAATTCGGTGAAATTTGCTTTGTGGCTCACTTTATTAGTGGTTGAGTTACAGATGAGGCGTACAGGATACACACACACATGGGGCTGGTCGTATATCAATCCAAGATAGCTTTGAATCGTACGATTTAGCTAACGATCCCTAGCAAGATACACACTGCTAAATACTTAAGGACACATCATGTAGCTCAACTAAGTTGAGAGTGAAAATGTATGTACTGTTTTATTACTTTCTTAAGTTGGGAGTGTATAAGGGACGTGAAAAAAAGGCAATATGTTTGCAGTTTCTATAGCAAAACATGGCTTTAGCCAAAATAAATCAAATATTTATCCATTAAAAACCTAGAGTTTAATTTTATTCAAGTGGTTTTATCAACAGTTGTAGAATACATGCCATGAGTACTGCAGAATTAGTCGAGAACCTTTTTGTGAAACGAAAAAGTTGTCATTCCAGAGCACCCTTGAACGATATTTAAGAACGGTTGATATCACCATATAGAGAAAATTAAACTCTAGGGTTATACTGGAGAAATATTTAATTTATTTTGACCAAAATTAGTTTTAAAAGCTGCACAAAAAAAACTGGCCCTTTCTAGCGTTACCTACATACACACCTTAAGGGGGTCACCTAACTGTGACGTGGCGGTTAGGACTAAGTTTTATTCGGGGAGTTTTAAATAGGTTATCATTATTTAAACAAAAACATAAATTCTTAAATAAATCTAAAAATAGTCGTACATAGTCACACAGATTATTATTTTTTAGCTAGAATAAGTATTTTATAAATATGTTTTTTAATCGTCTACAATTCAGTCGGGTGACCTGGCGGTCTAGGGGTAAGGTGTCGGACTTCTGTGCTGGTGGCCGGGGTTCAATCCTTGGTCCTGGCATAGATTTATCTGATTACCAAACCCTTCCTTCACCTCTGACAATACGTCTTGTGAATGTGTGGAATGCCAGGCCTCCACCGTGGCTCAGATTCCACGTTAAACTGTAGGTCCTCCATTTCATCTCACAATCACCCTACCATTACACATTGGCGTAAGTGCGTATAACCCGAACGGGTAATAAGACGCGGTGCTAATAATAATACAATTCAGTCTTTGATTTGTTCCCAAAAATTTCCTATAGGAATCTTCCTGCCAAGCTTTAGATTAAAAAAGTCCATGATGGCATAACTATGTACAGTAAATCTAGAATAGGAAACAAGAAAAACATAATTTCGAAATGCATATCAATCTTGTCTAGGCGAAAATAGTATAATGAGAATGTGTAGTCGTCAGTGGAAGAGGGTAGTGTTATCCACAGGTGTACTAGAGGCCTTGCAGGGTGAACTACTCATTTTATGTCCTATATTTCTATTCCGTACATTGTCGTCTAAGTGTTAGAGCGCTTAGAATGTTTAGGTGCAAGTTAAGATGAAACCCACTTAGAATTCAATCAAGTAGGCAACGTCGTAATTCAAATGATTTCAACAAAACTGTAGGTAAAAAAGTATGGAAAAAAAATTCCAGGCCTTCTATAAACATCTTTGTGACAACCACGTGCATCCTTGCACGGAATATATCCCTAAAGAGAGGAACATTCCAGCGTCACCGTGATCCTGTAGGATTACAGCAGCCGTCTCTTGAGTGATAAGTTCAGACTAAGGCGTCAAATGGTTCAACTCGGGGATCAGACGAGGACCACCTAGTCGATGTCAACAAAGACTTTGGGTGTCTTCATTTGAGTAGCGAGGGTAGGATTACAAAAGTTGGGTGGAAATATTTTTTTCTGTCTCCTGTTTGTCCCAGCGTCTCAGTGCTCACTCGGGTTTTACGAATAGGTACTCAATTTTTCTAACGTTTTATGGATGAGGAAGTTGTGTTTAAAGGAAGTGTAACTGAATTTGCGTAAATGATGAGTGGGAAGCCATTCAGGGAAAACCATCCTCAATGCAATATTATTCATTTGTGCTTCACACTATAAAATAACTTAAGTAATTACGATTTTTAAAATTCCCGAATCTGAATAAAGGATATTTGCTAAAGGCACATCCAGAACATATGTTTTCCTTTTGCTTTATACTTTTATACTTGTAAAATTTAACTGTCCTTATTGAATGGTCAGAATATTAGTGACAAGAAACATATGAGGTCTCTAGCATATATTTTTTCCGGTACAAGGGCTGCTTCTGACTAAACAGGTATGGAACTACTGACCTAAGGCGTCACTCTCGCAAAATACAGGACTGCCGATGATGGGGAGATTAGAGTTCGATTCCAGCTTGGTGCATTGAGAATGGTTTTCCTAATGGGTTTCCCCTCCTCCACGCAAACTCGGGTGCATTTCCTTTAAATGGTGCCTTCTTATTCCATAAGCCATTATAGTAATTAGTACGTAAGCGTATAACTTGAACAGTTAGTAAGACGCGTTGCTAAATATAAAAAATACATAGGCTATGTGTGTAGCCCGAACATATATTAAAATGTGATAATAGATATAAAATTAAAATAAAAACTCATATAAACTTTAATCAATCCGACTAAGGAAAATGTGACACTTATGATAGTTTAGTTCATCGGATTATTAAAAAAAACATTCAACGCTTTATTTTTTAGACGTATACACATTGAAACACATCAAGAAACGCGCGAGTAAAGAGAAATAAACTCGGAGAGCCATGTGCGTATCATTAAAACTAGTTCAAAATAAACAAAGCACTGATAGTAGAAAATATTTCTAAGCTGCTATCAACATCCCTTCAGGATAATTGCTCTTCCTCTTTCAACACAGTCTATTAAAGGGAAGACCGCCGCTAAGCCACAAAGTGTAATCAACCTAACAGAAGAAAGCTTTATGCGGCACTAGTTTATTTATCCAGTGCTGCATTAAAGAGACCAATTTGTATCTTGCGCGAGTGATATTATTATGTTCTGTGTGCCGGGTTCGAGGAACTATAAACCAAGATTATATTTGACGTTTAATGGCGCGCATTACGTTAATTGAAGAAAAAAGTGCGTAATCATGTGGACAATAAAATAACTTATTCCATGACACAAAGAAAAATTCCGTCTTTGGTGGTAGAATTTTAAGGCGTCACTCCCACCATAGGCTTGATTGACGTTGATGGGAAGGTCGTGGTTCGATTACCGGTTGGGTGAGCTGAAGGTAGTTTTTTTTCACAAATGTCTTTCCCCTATCCCTCCACACAAATGTGGGTACACTTCCTCTTTATTCAACTTCCTCGTGTAATTATTAGTGCATATACGTATAGCCCGAACTGGTAGTAAGACGCGGCGATAAAATTTAAATGTGAGGCAAAAGAAAACTATACATGGGTGATTCCATTAAACATATTTGCACTCTTTAGGGTTACGAGCATACATTAATTGCTTTAATGGAATAGAGATGAGGAAGGTAGAATTTTTGGAGGAAATGTCCCCTGGTTTGCGTTTTGGGAGAGTAAGATATCATTTAGGGAAAAACACCCTACTGGGGTTCAAACCCTGATCTCTACGTTATTAGCAATTCAATTCAACACGAGAGCTACGCGTTCGACCCTGCAAGCAACAATGCTGATCGTGTTTCACGCAAACGCAGTCAATCGCGTTTTAAATTATTTTATAACATTTATTTGGGAACGTTACATTTCATGAACGTTAAAAATGTACGTGGAAATTAAATGAACATTACATTTCGTTAACATTATATTAACTTAACGTTACGTGAACATTAATTTAACGTTAAGTTACGAGAACGTTAAACTGATCGTGATCCTGGCATCAACAATCATGCCCACAGTTAAAGGCTAACTAACTACCGTCTCTCTCAGAAGCTCCCAACCTTTTGCCGATATCTTCCTTCACTTGTGTGTGACGCTTCCCAGACGCCCAAACACTACCGATTTCTTGAAATATTTTCCTGGTTCAAAACAATTTGTTTACTCCTCTCAAGCAATGTATATACATTTATTTCAAGCTAGAAATTTAAGTGCTGATAATTTTAGATATTCGGAAGCCGAAAATGCCCGCTTCATTCAGCATTTATTATTTACGAGTCTAGTATTTTTTTATTCAGTATATTTTAGTACCACGTCTCACCACACGTTCAGGTCAAATTAATAAAATATACTAATAACCCTAAAGTATTTGGGATGAGAAAGATTTAATTTACATTAAGTGTACCGGCATTTGAGTGAGAGAAAGAGTGAAATACCATTTATATAAAAAAAAACTTCAACTCACCCGACTGGGATTCGAACTCGGATCTCACAGTCAGTGGGCAGTCCTGCCAATACCGTGAGGGACGCTTTTTGTTAGTGCCATTCAACCTTTTTTGTTCATGTGCCCTCAGATATAATTTCTCTTCAACCTTGTACTTCTAAAGTTGTTGGTGCATAATGCAAGCTATATTATATAATTTATATCCAAGATAAATAAAATAATTTACATCCAAAATTGTGTATTAAATGTGTTATTTGAGAAATATGCCTATAAGTATAAGTTTTTAAATGTTGCATACCCCCTATGTTGTCTTTGCGTACCCCAGGTTGAATACCCCTGCCTTAGAATATTTATCATCGAAGATACACATGCAGCGAGGTGGAATGTTAGTTTTCTTCTTTCTCTTTCTAATTCGTACATTGACATCCAAGTGAGATAGTGCTTAGGTGCGTCACGTCTTACTACCCGTTAGGGTTATACGCTTCTGTACTAATTAAGCTAATCGTTTTAGGGATTCAGAATATTATATTTAGAAAGAAGTGTACCCACATTTGCGTGGAGTAAGAGTGGAAAACCATTTCACAAAAACCATCCTTAATACACCCAACCGAGATTAGAACCTCAATATCCCCGTCATCGGCAGTCTAGCATACTGTGAGATTAGCCCCTTAGACCATGCGGCCACCGAAGTGGGTTGCGTCAAGTAAATATGCAATCGCTCTTCGCAAGGTAGCTTCGAATTCACCAAGTAGGAGGCAACATCGTTGATTTTTTTCCCCATATGGTTGATTTCGCATCCCGGCTGGTCCATTCTGTAAGATATGTGGAGTTGCTGAGTTTTGAAAAGGATGTGTGTTGCGTCGTCTACTAATGGACTTAAACCTCCTCCACGTGGTCCTTAGCTACAGTAAAGGTTGAATAGTATCCCCTTTGTGGCAAGTCCTTCGCGCTTGATGGCAGCGGTCAAATAACACAAGGCCTTAATGAGGGGAGGGTGGGTTCTCGAGGCGCCATAGCCTCTTCACAGGTAGCAGACGAATTGGGACAGTATGGGTGGGGGGTCTGAGACCTAGGGAAACACAGATTTAGCATTAATGGATAGGACTAAGTTCATTGAAAGGATATATACGAGTTTTATTCACATCGTTTCAGTAAATTTTAATGTTATTAATTCTTGAGATATGCCCGTTTAATGGCAAATCAAAGAAGAACTGGAAAATTTAGAGCGACAATTAAACAACAATAAAGTTATTTATAAGATTAAATTGCACTTATATTAGTTTATTAAAATATTTTAAACAAGAAGAGCCTAGCTACAGTTACATTTTCATTGGAAGATTCTGTTTGAAAAATCAAATACTTTTTATTTGTGATCAACATTGAAAACTTTTTTTATTTTAGTAGAGTTAGTTTATATAAATAGTAATATCTATCAAAGGTTTAAGATGCAGACAGCACGACTCGATGTATGAATACGTGGAATCAGCTATAGTGACTTCTTTAGCTGACAAATAAGGATGTTCATTATAAACTTGTACAGTACATTCATGATCATGTTAATAAAAATACAGTTTTTTAATAGCCCATAAATGAGAAATTAATTTACCTTTCTGTTGAGTAATGTTATAACTTGTTTTAAATAATTGATTGTGTCATTTCATGGTATTGTCAAGTATTTATTTGTATTTTATTATTTATATTTACATGAATTACATCTAACATGACTGATTTTCATAAAATTAAAATCTAATTGCAAAATATAAGTATCAATAAAGAATTAATGAACTTACAATAAGTAGATGGTTGGCAAACATAATATTATTTACCAATAAAATACAAAGTTACTATATAATAAAAACATTTTATAACACTAGCTAAAACGATATATTAATTATTATATACTGAGTTTGCGGATGTTTATTAAAATAATCAGACTAAACAAACATAAGGAAAAAAGCTTGGCAAACCATAACTTTAAGGTGTCTCTGAAAAAGAATTTATGAGGATGCTCCTTTCCTAATGGATGGGCAACTATTACGTTAATTATATCACCACCTTTTTTTTGTCGGTCATCACAAAAGAAAAGTGTGTTTCCCTACAAACAAACACACACACACACACAAAACCCATCCAGTCAATGAAGGTGATTTTCTGTCCACGCCTCTGGCAGTGATCTTGTTAGAGGGAGAATCTATGTTAAACGTGGGTGGAAAAGGGGAGGGTAGGTTTATAATTTAAAACCATCATTTATAAAACTGTGATTTTTCAAACTTCACATTAAGGAAGTTAAAGGCCAGTATAAAAATTCTGGGTGGTCATTCAAAATAGTATATTCAAGTTCCACATTAAACCCTAACTTTTACAAATCTTACTATCAGTATTAAAAATAAGAATTTTATGGTTATAACTTTGAAGCCCCTATTCTAGGAGTCCTTGAATTTATATGTTTTATACAGGCCTAAATTTATACAGTTCTGTATTTAACTTTGTATTTTAATGTGTTTGCCCTTTTTATTTTCAATCGACCATTTTTATGAGAATATGTTGGTTTTATTTAATCATCTCATAATAAAATATCTATACCACGATTGTTACATACACTACAAAAATTTATTATCTTTTTAAATGCTGTATTTTTCAACAAATCTGGTGAATATGCGCTCTAAGTGTCATGCTCATTTGGTCTGATTTTCTGGTGTTGATGGGTAGATCGGGGTTTGTATCTCGAACGGGTGTATTAAGGATGATTTTTTCTAGGTGGTAAACCACTTTCCCTCCACGCAAATGAAGTTACACTTTCTCAAAATACAGTAGTTTTTGCATCTATATCTTTTTAGCCTAACTAGTATATATTGTATGTGACCCGAATGACTAGCAAGACACGTCAAAAAACAAACAAAGAACACACAATGGATTAATTCTCAAAGTTTATATTTCAAGTTCAACCCTATAATTTACATCGTCACGCCTATTGAGTTTTAAATATTTTTTAAAAGTTTGCCTTTAAATTTTGGGTAATATTTGGAGTAATAAACATTGATTAATGAATTGAGCATGTTTTCAAATTAACACCCTGGAACTAATTAATATTAGTGGTAAGAACAAAATTATAGTTAATTAATCATGGCCTTTAAGGGTTCTAGACGCATTCCTGAATTTATTATTATTTTTATATAGATATTGGGTGACCTGGCGGTCTAGGGGTAAGGTGTCAGACTTCTGTGCTGGCGGCCGGAGTTCAATCCTCGGTCGCGGCAAAGATTTATCTGATTACCTAACCCTTCCTTCACCTCTGACAAGACATCTTGTGAATGTGGGGAATGCCAGGCCTCCACCGTGGTTCGGATCCCACGTTAAACTGTAGGTCCTCCATTTCATCTCACAATCAACCTACCATTACACATTAGCGTAAGAGCGTATAACCCGAACGGGTAGTAAGACGCGGTGCTAATAATAATAATAAATATATATATATATATATATATATATATATATATATATAGGTGGTTCGTATACATAAAATGTTACGTATGTGACGTAAGAATACGAGAAAGAAGATTTATTAGTAATTTTTCTAGCTGTCAGCTCAAGTTCCTGATAGAATAAGTTGACTAATTCCTAATCACGCCAATACGGAAAAAAATAATTAAAAAATCCAACATAATCACCATATATTACACTAAGCCATTTTATCGTTAGTTTAAATTTATGAATAAAAACTGTATTATTTATATTTTTTATAAGACGTAAAGCTTAAAATACAATTTATATAATTTAATTACAAGAAATTCAAAATTTAATAAATAGCCAAATATAATATACATATTTATTTTATTGACTGAATGAAATTCATTTTGTTTCCATGCGGCGATTTCAAAATATGAAGGGAAAAAAAACTTGCATTGTGAAAGCGGAATTATCTTTCCATTAGGGAATTATTCCGGAATATTTACCGAAATTGGCCAATTTTCCAAAAACCGGAACTGTCCCGAGAAATCCGGGACGAATGGTCACCTTATCTAGCCTTCAGTTCAAACTAATTAAACAGAGGTATGATTAGTTTTAAGCCGCGTATATATACAACAGGCGAACTAGAGCGAACGAATTCGTTCGCAATGTGTACGTATAAACAAACACCACCGAATACATTCGTTCGCCTTCGCCAAGGTTCGTTCACTGGTCGGTACATCAAACAGGATGTTCGCTAGCAGGCTGTCGACAAGTGTGAAGTAGGAAATATGACAGCAAACCGAATAAAATATCGTTTTTATGTGTGGCCATGGAGTGGAGTAATAATCTTGTATTGCAACTCATTGATTTATGCCGTGAACATGAGTCTCTCTGGAATCCGACACACAGTGATTATAAGAGTAGATTAAAAAAAACTATACAATTCTACTTTTAAAAAGCTTTTAATAATCTTTTCCAGTGATTATCATATATGATGCACTAGAGATTATAATTAAATCTTCATTAGACATAATGAAAAGTAGAGCAACGCCAAAACTTCACCTAAACAACCAGCAAAAGCAAGCGAACCTCTCTTAAACATTCGGATCGCCTAATGTGGACGGCAATGTGAATTTTGAACCAAATACCGAACAAATTCAACCGAATTCATTCGTTACCCATCGTTCCCTTTCGTTCCTCAAGTGTATACCCACTTTAGCCGTTGAAACTTTGCTCGGACCCGTAAAATGTTGACTTTTGTTTTATCTTGTCTGTACCCGAACCCGAGTCGTTGACCGTAGTAAAAGAAGCGTCCGCCGGTTCTGTTAGGTTCGTAAGATATCACACGGATCAATGAAAACCGCCGCGCCCATTTCTCGGACAAGACGCAACATATCCCAAACTACTTTTCGATACAAAGAAAGGATGAGTGTGGAGGAAGGGAGAAGGGGATGAAAAAGAAAAGAAGATTGATACAAATCTCTATCTCCTTTTCTTGTTCTTAGTTTTTTTGGGGCGTTGTCATTTTTTAATTTTTTTTATTCTATTGTGCGGCTTCGAACAACGCCTTTTGGTTTTTTGACCTTAATTTGTTTCGTCATCGGAATATTCTCTGTTTCACTGTCTACTGATAAATCCGTTTTTTGTCCCCTATCTGTTGATTTTAATCCTTTCCTCTCCAAAATATATTTAAAAAAATTAATACTTTTTATATAAGAATAATGTTTATATTTTACGAAGTACCTATGCGGTTTTAGGTACTTCATCAATTAATAAGATTAAATCAAAAATTATATAAAAGTTCTAATTCTTGTCGGGAATGTTGAGAATAATTTTGCTATATCGTTTTCCACTCTCCCTCCATAAGAATTCTGGTACATTTACTCTAAATTCTACCTTCCTGATCCCTACCACACTAAGTGTAAAAATGAGGATGGCAAGGAAGGACGTTAAGACGCTATACAAAAAATAAAAATATATTTGTTAGAATAAAGAAAAACAAAGAATAATAAAAGAAGACGAGTGAGGGTAGTATCTGAGAAAGTTGAGAAAGGGGGGAAGGGGGGGAGCTACTTTTGCATAACTACGCCTCCCCCCCCCCCTCACTCCACCACCTTTTCATTTTATCTTCCTCTTAGTTCATAAGACAGAACATTCTACCTGATGGCGTAGCGGCTTGTAAAACCGCGCGGCTCTGCGTAGCTACCGAACATCCGACTATCATTTGCATAACTTTTAGTTTCCCCAAGATTAACACCCGTAGCGGTAGCGTCAATGTCGTATTCAACCCGAGAGGTGAGAAAGTCTTATTAATATGTTGTCGCTGGTGTTGTGATGGTAATGCGAACCGTTGTTGTTGCGAGTTTTAAGGTAAGACTCGGATGTTGAAAAAGGGGAAGAAATATATTTGAATAAAGTTAGATTTACGTAGAGGAATACCACAGATATAGTTTATATATATATATATATATATATAACCTCTCGAAAGACAAAATAATCAACTCTACTAATCAAAAAGTGGACAACATTGACAACAATTTTGTATATTATTAGTGTTATTTTAGAGGTATTAAACATATCTATCAAAAGCGACAACTGAATATCACATGACTTCACGTATGAATACGTGAAAGTAGATTAAGTTACTTTTATAGAGTTCAGATAAGGTTATTCCTATGAAAATTGGACTGTACTCAAGGGCTAGTGTTTAAATGCACCAAATTAAAAACAAATCCACTTTTTATTTATTTTTATATGTATAACTCAATATTTATTAATGACATAGCCCGGTCTGTGGCCACGTGGTATAAGGTGCTACATTTGCAAAATATTGGATTGTAGGAAATCGGTTCTAGAATGCTGATACGATCCATTGGGGGTGATTTTCCTTTAATGGTTTTACACTCTGCCATTACGCCAATGCGGCTACATTTGCTCAAAATTGTACTTGATCATCCCTATTCCATTAATTTGAATATGCGGATAGCCCTAACGGGTGGTAATAAGTTATGTCAAAAAAAAATTATAACAATCTATTTTATGGGTAAGGATGAGGAGTTGAAAATAAATCCACACACATTATCGTAAACACTAAGACACTCGCATGTGAAATAAACCATTCCTGGTGTACCGTATTGACATTTAAGGCACTTCAGCTCCCAGGGATGACCAGCCTGTCTAAGGCGTTATACTCGCATCACACTTGGTTCTTGTTGGCGGGTAGGTCATGTGTTTGAACTCCGACCGGGAGCATTGTAGTGGTGTTCCACATATGACTATTACAGAGTATTCTCCCCACGAACGCGGATGCACTTGTTCTAAGTGGAACTTATCTTTCCCACCAGCTTTATTAAGTTGCTAGCCACCCTTGCGTTGGACGTACACATTTAAAAAATAAAACTTAATCACAAATTAAACAGCTTGTTACAAAATCAGTGTTTCTGCCTAATGGTTTGGAAGAGCTATATTTTCTTATAAAATGTAACAAGGTAGAGATATATTAAGCATTATGTTTGAGGGGGCAGATGTCCCCCTCTTCTATGCCTTACCCCCTTTTATCCTCTCCCCCTCCCTCCACACTTTCAAAAACTCTTCCCCTCTAACTTTTTCATCTCGTGTAGTGTGGAGAGATTATACTACATTACACTCATACAACTTTCCCCCCTCTTAAAGTTTTGAGGTAAAATATAAGGACTGAAGAACACATTCTTTAATGAAATGAGGAGGTAAAAAAAAAGGGTATTGGGGGAGGTTGCAAATGTGGGCATTTAAGGGTGGGCACAAGGTGGTGTAAAGAATATCGTTCTAAGGTTGTGGAGGGACAGAAAAGCAGGCTTTGGGTGGGTAAATTTAATTTTTATGGAAGTTCTAAATAACTACGTCAAACTCCCTAACCTCACACCCCTACCTTTTCACTTTACTTTTTAGAAGTAAGATGATGTCAGAAAAAGCTTTAAAAACTTAGCCTGACACGGTTACTTTTCCATGCGGCGCTAAGCAATTTTTTTTTCTTGGCCCGTTTTTATTTGAAATTCGTTTACATATTGTATACCGAAATGAAGAGAATATTTTAAGTGCGATGATGCTGTCGCTTAGTAAAAAAAGGAGGAACATATAGCCATAATAATTTACACAATTTTATACAAAAGGGAAAAAAAGAACATTTCGCCTCTTAAACTTGGTCTTATAAAAAGAAAAGAAAATGGCTCACAAAAAAATAAAATAAAACTGAGTATACAAGGACACGATGCAAATATATTTTGTCACAATCTTGTTTATATGCTAATAAGAATTAAGTATGCGGGGAAGGGTGGTTTTATTTTATTTGTTTCTCTTTCCCCCCCTTAATTTTAAAAGATGGTTTCTTTTTCACAGCGTCACCGGTGGTGGATTTATGATGAAACACATTGAACATTTGTTCTTGGGAAGTAGGAAATATTTTATTTTTCTGGTTATTTGGTAATAAAGCCAGCTCGTACATTTAGAAAGATGAATTAATATTCTCCCAAAGATAAAAGAGCATTTAAATTTAAAAGAAATCGAATAAAGGGAAATAAGGTGTATGTACGTACTTCCTCTAGAGAAGGGGGGTAAAAATCATTTGGTTATAGAGAACACATTTAAAATTGAAACTATTGAGGGGGGTCGCATTAAAAAAATATATTGTCAGGAAAAAAATTCAATATGTGTTGCTAAATTTTGAACATTTTTGGTGTGAAAATTAAACCTTTTTTGGAAAACAATCTCTTAAGAGTAAAGAGTAAAAGAAAAATTATGTACACTAAACTCACTTGCTGAATTTTTCCAAAATAATCTTCAATTTCCAAACGACTTGATTAAAAATTGCGTACTTTGTTTAATTTAAGAAAAGTACCTACTAATTTAAGTAGATTTAGACTAATTTACATGGGAAAGATCTTTTAGAAAAATTAGAACAAAACTTTAGCATCGAGAAAAATTCAAAATTCGGAAGTGGTACTCCATGTTAATGGACCTTGGTATTGACTCAGTCAACAGTGGTACACTGGCCGGCAAGTCAGTCTATATATAATACAGTAGCCCCATGACTTCTTTGGTGCTGACTGACATCTCACAGCTGAGAGATGACGGCTTTGAAAAGCTACCAGACCAAATTATGTATCCTTACGCCGAACCATATGATCTGCAAAAACATGTGTTTAGCAGCTGTCACTTTAGACATTCAAAATTTAGGTGTATACCTAAATGTTGACTGTCAGAAGTCAGTTGTGAGCTGTCAGTCAGCACCAAAGAAGCCATGGTGCTACTGTAGGGATGCTGATTTGTAGGAACAGTGGAAGCGAGCTCAGGGTAAGACTGAGTAACGATTGTACTTGTGATAAACTGGCTAAGATGTTCCAATATTAGCATCGGATAGTACATTACTTTTTAATAAATGTTATTTAATAGGTATTGATATATCTATTACACGTGACAAGTGCAGTTCATATGACTTAATCCGTCCTTACAAGTGGACCTAACTCGCTTTGCCCAGTGAGTTTTCTTTGCAAGTGGATGTAAACTAAAGTAATTCCAGAGCAGTTTTTTTGATAGATTTTACCATTTAGCCACAAGAGACCTCAAAACAAAGGTCCTCACCGACTTTAAAGTTGCTCTAATATTTTGAAATTTTTTCGGGGTAAACATTAATTTTTTTTATTTTTTTTTGCAATTTTCCCGTTGGTTACAAGCTATACGCTATAAGTTTTCCAAATTTTAAGTTTCTAGCTCATCTGGAAGTGGGTCATCCATGTGGCTTTAGAGTTGTATAATAGCTTTTCTATATTTCTGATGGTTCTTCCTATAAAAAATGGACTGTTTTAATAGGTGTATATTAAGTTTCGTTAGATGGGATCACATAGCTTTACCCTCTTAGGAGGTCGCATGGTCTAAGTGAGGGGGTATCCAACTGGCAGCCCGCAATAACTGTTTTTTGTGGATCAGGAATTTTATTGGAAAAATAATATACCGTAGTAAAGTTTATGTTTTTAGCCGATAAACGGAACATTTTGACTTGTGTGGAAAAAATCCATGAAAACTAGAATTTATATTCATTGAGTAATACATTTGTGTTCTATTTTTATAATAACTTGTGTATCCCCGTAGTCCTATTTCCTACCACTCCTGTGATCGAGTGTGATGCGGTCCACCAATAAGAGTTGTGGATTCAATTGTGGCCCTCGGAAACTTTTAATTTGGAAACCACTGGTATAAGTTAACATTATTTGCAAAGAATTGCTGATGAAGGGGAGGTGGGAGTTCAAATCCATGTCAGGTGTACTGAGGGTGGTCTTCTCTAAATAGTTTTTCAATCGTTTTTTCTTTCATCACGCGAATGCTGATAAACTTCCTCTAAATTCAAGCTTTCAATCCCTAATACATCAAAGTAGATAGTGCATATACTTATAAAAGGGTTTTTATTAAGAAGCGGTGTTAATAAACAACATGTTAGTTTTTAAAAATTGCTAACACCTCTAGACTTTTAAGTATCGATCTCCGAAGCAAAATCATCACATGCCTAACGAGGTTAGGGGTACATTTGAATAACTTTCATGTTGAAATAGCAATAAAAATATATATATTGTTTGAACAAATTAAAAACATTATTTACCCGCTTCAGTAGCCGAATGGTCCAGGCATCGCGCTTGAGTTAGACTTGCCTGCTGAGGACGAGGTGATCGGGGTTTTAATACTGGTAGGGTCTACTGAGGGTGGTTTTCCCTAAATGGTTTCCAAATCCCCTTCCACAAATATGTGGGTATATTACCTCTAAAACCCTTCTTTCCTCATCCCTACCCCGTTAGAGTAATTTTAATATAGGTGTACAACCTGACCAGGTGTTAAGACACGGTGATAAAAAACAAACAAAAAAATCCCATTATTTTACCTTTGTTAATGGAATGCAGAGCTATTTTACTTTATTACTGCAGTAACGAACGTTGCAAAAAACACTTTTGTAATTTAGTCACTTTGAAAGATATAGCTATCACAGAAAGTGAATCATAAATCAGCTTGTTTTGGGCGTACAGGCTATTGCAAGTTTGCGTGAAGGCATGCGTTTTTAAAGAATCCCCGTCATTTGAACTAAAGCACCAATTATTTTGTAAACAAGGAAGCGTAGAGACTGCCCTTTGTGTAATGTTGAAAGGAATGTCACTTCCTTATTCCCTCTGTAACTGAGTATGTAACGTCTCTTTTCAAATTTAATTACACTTGTATGAGACTAGTTACCTTAGGGCTACTTTTAGTTGGTCTGGTGCCATTAAATTTTTGGACTTTACGTGTCATGAGAATATATAGATTTGTGAAATTTAAAAAAATAATATTTTCACAAATGAAACGTATATTAAGTATTGTGATATTGAGAAAATAAATCTTTATTTGTATTTAGGGTAATTTGACACTAAACATTTTATTGCACAATTTTAACAAAACGTATATAATTATAAATTATATGCCTAATTAGTGATTTAATTATTTCGTATCATTGCAGTTCATGATTTATAAGGAGTCAAACTTGCTATCTTATGCTTTTTGCGTACCATTGCTAATGTATGGGGCTGAACCTTTACTATAACTAGACTTTCATATAAGGTGTCCATGTCATTTTCTTTCCTAAACTTTTTCACATTATACCGCCACACCAATTCGAGTACATTTCCAATAAACTCTGTCTACCTCATTTCTACCCTATTAGTCGGATTAAATACGGCTAGTCCGGATGAGTAATGAGATGAAGTGATTTTTTTTTAAATAAAAAACTTAATTCTAGCGGGAAAGATAATTTTTGAAAGAGAGTTCCTTTCAGAAAACGCGCCCCCATCATCCAAACTAAAACCGAGGAAAGACCAACAGTCTCAATCCGACGACATACGTGTGTCTTTCGTCGCTGGTGATTACCTCGCGTCGCGCAAATAACGACGTTGAAGACGGGGAGCNCCCCCCCCCTCCCTCCCCCCGCCACATTTCCTAGCCGTTAACACAGCTACACGCTCTCTTAACTCGAGTGTCAACACAAAAATAACGTTGTCAGCTTCGCGGCTTTCTCCCGATAGGTGCCTCTGGTATCGTCAGAGTGACACCCGGTGTTTGGCATCTGTCGTCTCGTTTCAAGACAAATTTCATATGTAAAGAGTAATGAAAGCTGGGGGAGATGACCACAAAATGGGGCTAATTGGGGATACCCAACTAAGTTGTTAAAATGGGTTGATCATAAGTCATAAGTCTAGATAACTCTTGTTCGATTTTTGAAGTGATGACGCTGATGAAGATGATTACTATTTAGTCAATAACAACACCGTGGGTTTCTGGTGACAAGCCTCTAGAATCTAGATGATAGTTGTTTGTAATTCGTTTACATATACAATGTGCTTAGAAGTAAATATTAAATATCTAAATCAAAATACTAGAAATTGAAATAAATACCAAAGGATCACAATACTTTTGGCTCCATGTATTGTGTATGACGATTTTTACTTTCTCTCGAAAACTCGGAAAGAAAGTATTGTGATCGTTAAAAAAATTCGAACTTGAGATTTTGATAAATGTTGACGTTTCATGAACTCCTGAAACCAAAAAAGTTGTTTTCACGATGTCGTTTGTCTGTACCTTGGGCTAGAACCGTAATTATTTTACCGATTGGGCTAAAACTTGGAATCTGGGGTGATAATAAGGTCCCACCGAGACTTGTTTTGGAATTAGATGTCTAACCTTAAATTTAAAGGTAGTTTACTGAAGAGCAAAGAGAGAGAAAAATATCTTTTCTCGAAATTCGCTCTAATGATTTTGATTAAACCTTATATCTAGATACTGTTTATTATAATAAACCAGATGGATACTCTCGTTTTCTAATGAAAACGAGTTTAAGGGTAGCTTACTTAAGATAAATTTTCCAATTTTCATCATTTCTCTGCAACTATTTGAGATATTAAATATCTTACCATTGTAAAGTTGTAGTAATATTAAATATACAAATATTTTGTTTGAAATATATTTTTATAAAACCAAAAGTTTCTGATCTATAATCAAATATATACTTTTTAATTCAGGTCTTTGAAAATATATTTGATTCTTATGCTCTTTGTTGGACAGGGATATTTCTTTTTTCTTAATTTGTCTGTAACAGTGTTTCAAGTTTCTAATGCCATGTAGTAGGCAAGTAACAGTGTATATTAATTAATTTATGATCGTTGGTGTAGTCTTTCTACAACAACGTATTGTTCTACTATTTCATTTCATAAACCTTACGAGTGTCTAGTAAATGTCTATTTTAAGATAAAAGCGAAATAATTTTTTTGCGGTACGCCGTACCATTTATTTTTTCTGTGATTTGTATTAATACATCATGGACTTTATATTTGTAGGAGCATGATCAGAAACTTACTGACTGACCTTGTTGTCGTATTTTCCCCTTTAAAGAGTGTTCAGTAATTAAATGACCAACTTTTTCTCTTAATTTAAAAAGTTTTTCATCAAATTCTAATATTATCATAATAGATATTCAACAATATTGCTGATATCACCATAAAGTGGAGAAAATTAAACTATGTATTTATAATGGAGACATATTTGATTTATTTTGTTAAAAAAAAGTTTTGATATAAAAACTGTAAAAACACTGTCCTTAACTTGCGTCTCATACATCCCCACCTAATACAGGGTGAGACAGAAAGTGTTAACACATTTAATAACAATAACAATAATGGTTAAATATGTCAAACACTTTCTGCCCCACCTAGTATTATTAAACATACTTAATCAAAAGCTAATTTTAGTGCATGCCTTTCTAGCAAAGGCTTCATATTCGAATCCCAACTGTGTGATTAAACGAAATATGGAACACGTACTTATTTATTGGTGTCAAGTTAAAACAACTTTTTGGGTGAGATAATTATCTGTACAATAATTACAAATAAAAGTAATTAATGTGGTATTCTTAACTCAGTCCAAATATATTTATTACCCCTCTCATTTGGCAATGCTGCAAGATTTCCCTCGACCGTTTCTCTTATAAAATGTCACGAATCGGACAGAAATTAAACGAGCGGAACGACATTTTACAAGGGTTACCGTACACCAAATTTATATGAGGGCACAAGTCCAACTATTTTCACATCATTACTTTAGACATCGTTAGATTTTATTTGTTCCGACCTAGATCAAAAGTTCAAATCTGGATCTTTCAAATAGGACTCGGCGGTGATCACGAGTTTGACCAAATCTACTTTGTGTGTAGTACACGAACACAAACTTGTAAATTGGGCATGAGTAAAGTTAGACTCCGATAGCACTTAGTATATGTCTCTTTGAGGAAAGAGCGTTTCTTTTTTGTCCCGACTAACGAAACGATGAAGAAGATGCTATGAGGAAGACAGCTTTGGCAAGGGAGTATCTTCGACACGGGCGATTAAGAAGCCTAATCTTCCAGACGTAAATTGGTTTTAGCCCTCTGAATCGTTCTACCCAGTGTCATTCGGCGTCTTTATTTTTTCAGCCAGGGTATTTATATTTACGTGCAATAGTAGCATAAAATTCAGATGGTTTGTATGAAACCCATTATTCACAAACAGTGAACCAAAATTTAATTTTTTTTAAACATTTTATAGACTCACTGCTACGCATGTGAATAAAAAACAGGGTGACCTGGCGGTCTAGTGGTAAGGTGTCAGACTTCTATGCTGGCGGCTGGGGTTCAATCCTCGGTCCCGGCACAAATTTATCTGATTACCAAACCCTTCCTTCACCTCTGACAAGACATCTTGTGAATGTGGGGAATGCCAGGCCTCCACCGTGGTTCGGATTCCACGTTAAACTGTAGGTCCTCCATTTCATCTCACAATCACCCTACCATTACACATTAGCGTAAGTGCGTATAACCCGAACGGGTAGTAAGACGTGGTGCTAATAATAATAATAATAATAATAATAAAAAGCATAAGTATAATTATTAGAATTATTGTCCGTTTTGGTTTGTTGGTTTTACCCCTTCATTTCTCTCACCCTATGTCCTTCCTCTCTCTTCCTCTACTTCCCTCTTGCCGTCTCTCTCCCCTTATCTTCCTCTTTCTCTCTTCTTAATACCCCTTTACCTGCCTGTTCATCAAACCCCTCTATTTTTATTAATCCCTCCCTCCTTCACCCTCCCTCTGTTTCTCTTTCTTACTTTCCTTTTATAAAACTATCTATATTTCTCTCCCTTTTGCTCATTTTCTCTCCCTTCTTTTTTCTTGTTTTCTTTTTCTCTCTTCTTTCATCTCTCTCTATTATTATTATACCCCTATTGACTCTACCTTTTATACTTTCTTCTCTATTCTTTCTTTTTTCTACCTTCATCTTCATTCTTCTTATCTTTCGTCTTCTTTCCCTCTGATATCTCTTCTTCTTTACCTCCTTTATTATCTCTCCCTCCTTTTATCTCTTTTCCGTTACATAGTTGTCTCTATTCTTTCTTCTATCTTCTATCGCTCTTCTTCTCTCTCCCATAGTCTCTATCTCTTATTATCTATCCCTTCTTATCTCTTCCTTTTATCTTTTTATTTTTTTCTAGCTTACTTCCTCTCTCTAACTTCTCTCTTACATCTTCTCTATCCCTTATTCTCTCACCATTCTTTTCTACCTATTTCGTTTCTCTCCACCATTCTTTATTTCTCTATCGTGTCGTGAGCCAGTGTTGCATGCAGTAGCCAGACAGTAGATCTAGTTCGGGTTTGGGATGGCGGCTAATTCAGCCCGTCGAGGCTGGAGGGGGACTCTCTGCCTTGGCTTCGAGTCAACCACAACTGTGAACCTCCTACTTCATCTCGTTTACGGGATGAAGTATGTCCCTCTCTTCCTCTCTCACTCTCTCTTTGAGAGATGCTGCGTGCTTCACTTGGGAGATCGCACCACGAGTTGGAGACAAGCCATTTCTCTCAGGTGGTCCAACCGTTCAGGAGTTTTCCCTAGGATATCAACGAAATATCGTTGCTAGAGTAGGATTTTTGGTATGAAAGACCTTTTAGAAAAAATAAACACATTTATTTTCGATCAACATTGATATAATTTTACTATATTATTAGTGTTATTAATTATAGGTATCGTATTGGTAATATCTAGCAAAAGTGATAGCTGAAGATCATATGACTTGACACATGAATATGTGAAAGTAGATCTAGTAACTTTTATAGCTGTAAGATAATTGGATTGTATCTAGTTGACTCTAGGGATTATTACTTTTATTCGAGAGAGTACTTTTTTTTTGTAACAGTGAATATAGACAAAACACAACTTGGTGATAATATTATAGTAAAGTCTTCGTAATTAATTAGGGGAAGATGGGAGTGAGACTACCTCGGATTACCGAAAGCCCGGACTAGATGAAATAACACGAAGAAAATTAATAGAGGAGGTGGAGTTGTGAGTTAAAGAACATTCAGACCAATAGTCACTACACTACAAGAAACTACTGACATAAGTTGGGAGTGTAAGGGACGCGAGAAAAGGTCAATGCTTTTGCAGTTCTTTTGTCAAAATGAATAAAATATTGCTCAAGTAGAGACATAGTCTAATTTTCTTCGGTGGCATTAGATGAGGAACTTTTAAATGATGATATAAAGTTTGTCATTAAATTATAGGACACCCTTTGCAAAAATGCGACCACTGTTGATTTCCCCATGTGAAGAAAATTAAACTAATTTTTTCTACTGGAGGAATACTTTATTTATTTCACCAATTATTTTTGCAATAAAACTGCAAAAATGCTGCCCTTAGCTAGCAATCTCTACCATACCACCTTTAACACGATACGATGACTGTAAACTGTACAGTACAATAGGAATGGATTCTGTTAATAAAGCGGTTCCTGGACAATTTTCACAAAACACAAATAGGCGCAAGACGTTTGGCACAATCGAAGACTATCAATCCTAACTGAAATACAAGGGTCATTTGGACCATGTTGGTCATAAGACGTTTGGCGCAGTTGTGAAAACACCTGTTAATCCTACCTTATGTCACTGCCCCACTTCTATCGTTGTCGTTTGGTCGTCATTGAGACACATCCAACATGGCTGTCGCACTCAAGAATTCATTACTCGACAACTGGGCAAATATAATTACTTCTGTGTTTGTTTTTTTCTGGCTCACTTCTTTGTAGCAGGTGAAGTGATGTTTTGATGTACTAACCATAAGTGTTGTGTTTGCATTTAATGTTACGTTTCACTCTCAAATGCATCATGGGTTAGGTTATGCTAGGTCAGGTTAGCTTAGTAAATGGGGTTTCTCCTGGGTCTTAACGACTCCCCATTTACCAAGGCTGCTCCAAACATCTAGATTGATCCAAAAGGGTCGTTTTCCTGGGGGATTGGGTCAAACGTCCCCAGACCACATAAATTGTGCTAATATCTCGAATGATACCCGAGTGTGATAAGAGGACTGGGATTGTTATTATGTTTTTATATAATTAACGTCGTTAGAAGAAATTAAACTGGGGTGTGAACTTTGAAACTTAGGAAATAGTGATCGTATTCGTTTCATTTAAATAATTGGATTTGAAAAAAAAATTGAAAATTTTCCAAAACTGAAATTATTTAGGATGTAAGAATTTCCGTCTCCCAGCTCTATATAAGATTAGTTGATGCTCGGGTCATTAGCTCTCGGGACTTGCTTGGAAGGTTCAAGGATCTATTCCCCCCCCCCTTTCCGTATTCAGTCTATGTTCCTTCGCCTGGTAAAAATCTCCTCCTTGAGGCTGTCTATTTCTGTCCCTCCTGTGACGTTACACGTGTTCCTGAGCGCTGTGCCTAATGGGAGCAGTGTCGCGTCACGGAATAGCCAAAACAGGAAACGTTCGTCGACGGAGGATTTAACTTAAGTTTACTTAGGAGATTTTTTTTTAAATTTTACTATCTTATAAAGAGAAAGTATTTTAATCATGGAAATATTTAACCTCGAAATTATAAAGAATCTGTAAAGTATTTTTGTGACTCGAACTTTTAAAATTATTCTATCTATGTCTTTGGAGGTATCGGCTAAACAATTTGATGGACTTTTTAAAACCTAATATTTATATTTTATAATATAGGGTCATGGTGTATCAGTCAAGGTAATATTATTAGGAAACCTTTTAGTGTAAATGGAGTGTACATTATTTCAAGACTTACCAGACAAACTTTTTTACAGGGAAGAGATTATATAAATATACCTTTACAATAACGTCCATCTTGAATAATAAATTATAATACCCCCCCCCCCCCCCNNCCTGACAGAGCAGCAGCGCTTCTAATATCACTCGGAGAGAGAAAGAGTCCAGTCGACGTGTCCTCGCGATCATTTATCCACGCTCGTTTGAAGTATTCCTTCTCCCTCCTCCGTGGTATTTGCGCGACGCCCTGTGTGTGTCTTTAAGTATCACGTCTCTTCGTCACCTGTCCTCAGCGTCATTCATCACAGGAGGCTTAAATACTCTTCAGTCAGGAAGAAGATGAAAACTTGTGACTCGAGCGATCAAATGTTGAGGTTATTTAACTCTTTATTTAAGTAAATACTTTGGTAAAACTAAATACATTTTTGTGTGTGTTCACCACTCGGGCTATATGCATAGTTTCACTAATGAGGTATAGATGAGAAAGGTATAATTTAGAGTATAAATAACTTGAACCTTCAGTACACCCATCATGGATTAGAACCCCGATCATCCCGTCACTTTGATATTTTCACTATTGGGGTTGGGATGGAGAATGTAGAATTTGAATAGATGTAATAATATTCCAGTTGTGGAAGAGTGGGAAAGAATGTAGGAAAAAACCAACACCTTAAGCACACCCGCCAGAGATTCTATCCAACCCCTCAATCTATCAGTCATCCTTATATTCACACAAATGGTGACGGAATAAAGAGGGTAGAATGTAGAGTAAATGAACTCGCATTCCCTTGGAGAGAGATGGTGAACCATTTAGATAAGACCACCCGTTCGGGATTCAAATCCCGATCTTCCCGTCACCGGCAACCCAGTCTAGTACGAGAGTGGCGTCAGACCATGTAACTACCAACTACCAATGCTAAAATATGTATTGAAAACTCTTTGGGTGTATTATTTTCAAGCTCAAGTATTGGTTACCGGAGACATTTTGGCCTATCATTGCTAAGTGGCTAGGCTAAGGTGGACGAATGATGAGGTAATAATTAATAGACTCGTTTAGGAAGACGATGGAAATGAAACTTACACTGAGGACCATTATTGAAAAACACAATCCAAACTCCTTGGATAAAAGTTTGTACATTAGTTGAGATGTTAAGAATTACTGGTCTTAGTAATTGTAGTTTTAATATTTTGTCGGTATCTTTACAATTTAGAGAAGATGCCTATATAAATAATATAAAATTTAATTTTAACTTTCGAAAATACTTTGTAAAGTGATCAAAGGAAAAACTGAATAATTCATTTGTTTTAATTATTACTTAGATACTTTCTTTGAAGAAATATATCATTTCAGTTAGATTTAATGATTACTCTTAGTTTTTAATTGAGGGATTGGGTTCTAAAGTTAAGCCAGACACATCAGATCAGTTAGTAGTGTGTCTGCCCACTGAACTAAAGGTCCCTGGTCCAATCCTTGGCATGGATTAAACATATGTTGTAGGTTATATGAGGATTTCCCCTTTCACGGGTATGAATTAGCGGTTGGGGGGTTGGGTGTTATGTCTGTTTTGGATTAAAGTTATATTATAAGTCATGTACCGATACAATAAGGCGATTCATAAAGGGCATGTTTGATACCTCAACGTGCAAAATAGGCCGAGAAACACTTCGTTAAACAAATCTAGAAATATATAGGCTATAGCCTTTAGTAATCAAAATAATTGGAGTTTTATTTAAATAAATGAGTTATCTCGTGTACGATTCTTGCTGACAAGACGTGTATTAATCACAACTTGTGAATTTGTGGAATTCCACGCCCCCACCATGGTTCGGATCCCATGTTAAACTGTAGGTCCTGCATTGCATCTCACAATCACTCTACCATTACTGATTAGTATAAGTGCGTATAACTCGAACGGGTAGTAATATGCGGTGATAATAATAATAATACAATTCTTGATTCGCTTAAACGATCTATCTGCAAGGTACTAGTCATTTCTACAAGGTAGCCAACATCCGCCATTTCCCGCGATATACTATGTAACATTTATTTATTAGAAACAGGTGTGAACGAGTTACGGCAGTCATTTTGGGTTTGGAGAGAGGGTGAAGAGGTGTATGAGGTGGGCGGGGGGAAGAGAATATCATAAAAAAGAAGAAGACAGAAAAAAGCTTTTTACAAAACATCTACAAGGATAAACTTCATTAAATTAGAAAACTTGTGTCAAACATTTCAATTTATGGACGCTCGCGGTCCCCCATTTTATTGGTCGCTAACGCCAGTTTCTTTAGACAAACTCGCCAGGACTTGAAAGAGAGAAGAGCTTCGTTCGTTAACTTATAGACTCAAGGTTTGAGTAATGAGCAGTATGTTCCTCATACCCTTAGAACCACCATGATTTAAAAAAAAAAATCCTCCCCTCCCAATTTCGCTCTATGACAGGAGTGGAACCGTATATCTTGTTTTAATACGGCGGCCTTCACTTGTTATTACATGCTTCTACGAGTGTGTGAGTTAATATGAGTCACAGTCATCTAATTCATTCGAGAGACGGTGTTCCTTTCGCTTCCTACGCGAAGAGCCTTGATTTACCGAGAAGGATGGCACTTTTTTTTCTCTCGTCTCATTAAGTGGACCCGTAATGAATTACGGTTTGAAATAATAGAATAACACGTGATTATTTTAAGATGTTTGACTTTGGACTGTAAAAATAAAGTACGTTTTACTCCGGTTATTTGTCGTGGAGAGAAGGTGGGGGTGGTTTCTATGTTCGAAAGATTGATATTTGATTTGAAGAAAAGAATAGGAAATAGTTTCGTTAAGTTAAATTAGATTTTTGATTGGGGTATTCTCTATTTAACTACATATATATATGTATATGTATATATATATATATATATATATATGAATGTAATAAATACTTCCTAAACACAATGCCATATAAACACATGAATTACAAAATAGCTTAAAGATGTTACCTACTCAGCGAAATCGATCCTATTTCACGAGAGGAGTCTTGGTAGCTTAACTTGACGCACATAAGCAAACTATAGTAACCCCATGGCTTCTTTGGTGCTGACTGACAGCTCACAGCTGACTTCTGACAGTCAACATTTGGGTATATACCTAAATTTTGACTGTCAGAACTGACAGCCGCTAAACATGTTTTTGCATATCATATGGTCCGGCGTAGGTATACATAATTTGGTCTGGTAGCTTTTCAAAGCCGCCAGCTGTCAATCAGCACCAAATAAGTCATGGGGCTACTGTAAGTATGCCTACTCTCCCACTTAGCCAATAATGTACGAAATAAAAAGAACGTTAATAAAAGTAGTAGTTCACCTGGCGAGGCCTCTTGATCATCTGCTGTTAACACTTCCCCTGACGAGAATAAACATTCATTCAACCATTTACGCCTAGATAGCATTGACTTTCATTTCAATTATTTCCCCCCCCTTGTTTTCTATATTAGATTTACATATTATGCTTCCACAAACTTTTTTTTAATCTATATCCTGGCAGGAATATATTCCTACTTGACAATTTCGTGAATAAATCAAATAGCCTGAATTGTAGAGGGCTTAAAAACACCTTTACAAAATAAAACTACTTCAAGATCAAAAACATAATGTTAAGACAGTGTAAGGCTAACTTTAGATGTATTTAAGAATTTATGATTTTTGTCTTGAAGCCATCATATAAGCCTTATTTAAAACCCACCGAATAAAACATAAATTCACTAACACGGAAAACCATATCTTGACTTGCCACCATGTTACACGTAGGCAACGTGCCTAATTTGGCAAAAAATCAAAATAAACCAAAATCAATACTAGAATTTAAAAAAAATGAATAGTAACCGTGTACTTGGAAAACACCAGATGCCTATACTCCAATATATTTGCCACGTTCGGATATCGAACCATGAGAGTGAGTAGGGGGTTAGCAAGGCCCATAGAATTCCCATATGGTTTTACTTTACACTCCATTACCGATAGCCCACGGGATATGTGCCTTCCTTCACTGAAATGTTGACATGATTAAATTTCCAAACAACAACAAAAAGAGATATACCTAAAAAAAATTTGCACCGCTAATGAATAATCATCCAAATTACTACGGAACGCGATAGTTATTATTTAATGGTACATTTAACAAGTGCGGGTCTAGTTCTAATAGGTCCCGGTGATGTATAGGGATTTTATCGGCGTGACACGACGTGGAAGCGAACTACACGTAAACGAAACACCAGGAGGAAAGTAACGAGCGACATTTCCAAAGTGGAAACCCTCTGGTGACGTCTCATATAAAACACCCCGTTCCCCTCCCCCCCTTCCTCCGGAACAACACGGACTAAACATCGTGTCCTGACGAACCGTTTTGACATGTGTGTGCGTGTGTGTGTGNTGTTTTACCATCACCTCAAAACAATATATCGATGATGTGGGGAAGAGGGAATAGAGGTTATATTTGTTGTTTCGAACCTCGCTTCTGATGTTTTTAGTCATTATTGTAACCTATCTCTATCGAACGAAATATATATTATATTATTAGTGTTCACCAATGGTCAGATTTATCAGTGACTCAAGTCGATTAGTTTTGAAAAATGACACCCATGTGAAGGAATCGAACCCGAGACCCTTGGTTTAGCATGCCAACGCTCTACCGTGCTAGGGGCTATTCTTTAATATAATTTAAGGTAAAGTCTGTGATGGACGTGTGTGGATATAACCTGTAGGCCTATATGAGTGAATAATGACCCTGAGCACAGGATGGTAAGAGCATTGGAGTACTAAGCCAAGGGTCCCGGGTTCGATTCCCATGTCCATGTGTAATTTTTCAAAATTTGCAAGTATGGTCGGTCTACTTAATATTGCCTATCTCCCTTGGCTAATAATCCTTTCCATCTTGTGAGCTTTGCTGATCGTGTATATTAAATTGCACCTGCCTTCGTTTACTTATATTAAGCGAACCTGATAGAATGATTAATAATTCATATTCAGTGTAGTTTCGAGTTCTTTATGAAAAAGAGAATCAAGTAGGCCTATATGCTATAACCCATTTTGGTGCTTGAATGGTCTAAGGCGTAACTTTCGAAATAGACTGGAATGTCGATTATGGAAAGATCAGTGTTCGAATCCCGGTCAGGTAGATTGAGGGTGGTTATTCCCCTATTTCTCCACGCAAACGTGAGTACACTTCCTCAAATTTCAATCTTCCTTATTCCTAACAAATTAAAATAATTAGTTCATATGCGTATAGTACTAATGGGTAGTTATATGCAGTTACAAGGGGGGGGGGGGGAAGGCAGGTATGTTCTAGGAAATTCAATGACATTTTAAAATGGAGCAGACAGTAAATCACCGGTGGCTTGCCAGTCGATTGTAGTCGAACCCCGTACCACCACCTGTGAACACAATACGGTAAACAAGCAAGTCCTTCTGATCATGAATAGTTATATACAAAGATCACCATTGGCAGACCCGTTTGAAGTTCTTGAGAAAGAAAACATTCCATCCAACATCGGTGAAGAATACCGATGTGAGGGTAGGAAATTAATTTTGTTCAGTGCTTGATTGTGCCTTCGTTTGATGATGAAGAAAGATATTTCCCCAGAAGAAGGTGAAAGTTTGATTGAACAGGCTCAGTTTTCGATACATCCTCCCCAGTGTACCGGGACAAACATAGGAAAGAAAATGGATGGGAAAAATAAAAAGCAAGCTACAAATGAAAGAAATATAAACTCGCCTCCATGCAACTATGAGAACATTACCTCTAAAATGCTTCCTTCCTCAACCCTACCCCATTAGAGTAATTATCATATTTGCGTAGAACCTGAAGAGTTAGTAAGACATGGTGATATTTATAGTAAAATAATCCTCTTTATTCACTCACAACATTATTGGCTGACTAAAATACGGGGTACTCCTCACTTAAATTTTACGTAACGTGAAATTTCTCTCCCGGACAATCTTAAGTAAACGTTAAGTTAAGTGCTCTTCACATGGAAAAGAAAGTACTACAGGCCGGCTCCGCTCCGGCTGTTCGGAGAACAGATCAGATGGGCGGACAGGCACAGTGATGTCCTGCATTTAAATACATAAAGATAACCTTTAGTTTACGCTTCAGTACAATACGTGAACGTTACGTAAACGTTAATTTGATCGTGATCTTGTTATTAAACTATATATTTGATATCATTTTTTGCCCCACTATGTTCCCATTTGACGACTGAAACGTAGTCTCTGCTCTTCATATTTCAAATAGGGATGCCAGTTCAATGATAGCTGGCCAGTAATTGTTCTATATTATAATATTTTTAACAAGTTCTGCTTACCTTGGCAACACGTCATGGCACACTACTGATTAACATACTTAATCAATAGTCGTCTTTTGACTGGTATGGTAAATTAAATTAGCCCGAATCCATCTATGGTCAAAAATAGTTTTTACATGGAACTAGATCGTCTGGTAAGGGCTAGAGCAAGTTGTTACTTTCATTGTGTTGTCTCAGTCTCACTTATGGCTCTGACAAGTATGGAAGTGGCAGAGGTATGAACGATACTAGTAATAATATTTAATAAACATCCAGTCCCTGTGATTAATGGAGTGAAAGTGTCGTTCGAAGGGTCGGATCCTTCGGGTTGAGTACTATAAAACAATAATCTTCAATATATTGGCTTGGTTCTTTAGTGATGTAGTTTTATAGGAATATATTTTATGAAAGCAAAAAGGATTATGACCGCGCGCACATGCAATTTTAAATCTGTCAACTATTTGATCGGCCAACTAATAGACCCACGCGCACCCATCCAACTGAATAGTTGGTCGATTGAGATGTCCGCGCACATGAAACACACAAGTATGTACAAATAACCTTTTTTCCGCCGGTCCTGACATGGCTATGGTAGAAACATCTGGTGTTTGCGTACTAGCAATCTGTGAAAGACAAATGGAACGGAAACAACCGTGTTGGATCCATCCGTTATCAAGTCGACGAGTACTTAAAGCTCAATTATATAAGTTGTATAGGGATTTACGAACTTAGCCAAATACATTTTTCTACTACTATAAAATGAGGATAAGCAGTTTTGATTAAATTTGTTCCTCTTAGGACATTCAATAACCTATAAAAACACCAAATTGAGAGATTACGTCCCCCAGGAGAGAGACTACCAGTTACGTTGAGATAGGAAAACATGCGTCCACATTGGTTATAATATAATTTATTTATGAGATACAAATTGTCATCAAAGTAGAAACTCTTAGCTTCTATAAAAAATTGAATTGTTCTGAAAAACTTTTTTCTGATTCATGACTGGGAGCATTCGGCGTCCATTTCTCTTAATTCAAACCAAAGCAAACTATTCACTGAAATACAAATAATTATCTTCAACATAGGCTCAAATGAGAGAGGAAAAGAGTGAAGTCTACCAACTCTTTGTTTTAAGTGCGCGCAAACTCGTAGGTTACTCTAAGTTGGCCAACTCTAACATAGGCGCGTACTGGCAACTTTTTTTTCGAAACTATCTCGTTGCTAGGATGAAACACATTGATTTGTATGGGAGAGTGCGCACGGGGCAACTTTGTGCTGAGCCAACTTAAAAATTACTGCATGTACTATTCTTGAGAAAACCAAATTGTTGGCGGCTGAAAATAGAGCGCACACATCTAGGTCTGTCCGCGCGCATTGGCGATTCATCAGTTGTTGACTTTACATATTCCTGGTTGGTTTGTAATCACTCGCAGCCACCAACATGAATGTTGATAGTGCAGAGTTGTTAATATACGAACTAGAAAAAAAACCCAACATTGCTTAGAAAAATTCTGAAAGAATATAGTGACATGGGTACATACAATTTTTTTTACCTTAGTGTCACAGCCAATCTTTCTTGTGTTGGTACAGATAATCTTAGCTGAGTATTTTTTGTAGGTAATTCTTGGTCCAAGAAGCACTAAGAAATTATCAAATCTTCCAAAACTCATTCTGAATAGTTGAAAAACTTTCCTTTATAATTTATTAAATCCTCAAATAACTTGTAAAATTGACCATTTAAAAGTCTTCGGCTAACTATTGGATGCACCCAATACCGATTTTTGCGTCGTACTTTCCTTACTCTTAGGACTAGATCAGTTAAACATGCTGCTTCTCTGAAGTCCATTGTGTACTAAGGAGAAAATTACAAATACCGCCAACTATTTGGTTTGCAGTGCGCGCACATGCCCTCGCGTCATCCTCAGCAACATTTTTAACCTCAAAATTATTTAATCGGCTGACTGGATAGTTGCATGTGCGCGCGTCCACACATGAGTCAATGTTTCTCAATGATGCAACTAAATAGTTGGCCGATTCAAAATTGCATATTCGCATGGGGGCCTTATTAGCTAATTTTTTAATAAAAACCTAAATATTTATTCATTTATTTAGAGAATGTAAATACAAATTAAATGAAAATGGTATAGCCTCGTTATATTGGTTTAATAAAATAGGTTGGATTTTTCTTTTGAAGACTGACAGTATTTCCCTTGTGACAGTAGCAATATTCTATACCTCCCTCTCTCTTTCTCTCCCAGTTTTATTTTGGGGGTTGTGGGTGGAGTTTAAGCCCCTGTCTTTATCACGAAAGAGACTGGTTGAGTGTGGCGTCTCTTTTTCATAAAACATCAACAAACAGAAGCCTTGACATTTTGTTTCGTCGAAGGTTTAAACCGGTGAAAGAAAGTTGCGAAATGAAAATACTGTCAGATTCTATCTCCACCCGCACTCCTTATCCCCATCCCTCTCTCCCCTTGTTTTTTTACGTCAAAAGATCTTCAACATCAACACATTCGGAATCTAAGGGATTTTTTTCTCTTTATTTCTAGAAGGCAGAAGCTTTGGTTTGTGCTTTTAATAGGTACAGAAAGGTTTTACCTAACGATGTTTCCAACTTGTGTGAATTCTAAATTATTTACCTAGGTGTGTTGCATCTTAACTTGAAGCACCTAAGTATACTCCAAGCACTATCACAATTAAACGCCAAAGAACGAAATATAGAGAGAAGAAAGAAAATTGACAGTTATATCTTCGAGGCCTCTTATCAGTCTTCTGATAGCATTTCCCCTCTTCCACTGTCGAGCATAAACATTCACTCCACTATTTGTGTCTGGAGAGTATTGACTTTAATTTCAATTATTTTTTCTTGTTTCCTCTTATGGATGGATAGATAGATACGTCTACATATCATTTTATCTACATCAGGGAAGGAAGACTCCTACAAGACATTTTTGTGAACAAACTAAATCACTTAAACTGTAAACAATAAAAAAAAAACTACTTAAAGACCAAAATATGTTATGATAATGTAAAACTATTTCTTTCACTAATCTAAGAATGTAGGCCTATGTTTTTTTTTTCAATGCTAAAACTCGTCAAATGAAACGTAAATGTATCAACATAGAAAATCCTATCTTGACTTTCCGTTATGTCACAGGTATGAAATGTCTTTAAAAAAAGTTCAAAGCAATAGTTTATTTGAAAAGACCGTTGTTAAAACATGATTGAATAAGCCTTTAAAGGTCTCTTATTTATAGCACAAACTATTGTCAAAAAAGTTGTTAATGTAAAAATAATTATTTGTGGAAAAAATATTTCTTCTATATGTTTATCTCCGACATTTAAGAACAATCTTCTAATGAGGATCACCCAATTATTCACCACAAATAGGTTTTCAATTTGTACTTTGAATATTTATTTTTGTTAGCCATAGACTATATTTAAGGCTACGATCAGTAACATCTTTATTTTTCTAAGAATGTATATGAGATATGTATCGTCTAATTCGATTTAAGGTTAAGTTTACAGACTCCAGATATAAATTATTAACTGGAAAATTCACACAATTTGACTAAATGGGTAAATTTGTCTAATGCGATTTATTTTCTACAATAGGGTATACCATGAATATTTAAAAAAAAATGTAGATACAGTTGGCCTACAGCCCGCTTCAGTGAAATAATAGTCTAAAAAGCCACTCTCGTGTTGGATTGTGTTGCCAAAGATAGTGAGATTGGGGCTCAAATCCCGATCAGGTCTACTCAAGATGGTGTTTCCAAAATTGTTTCTCACTCTCGCTCTACGCCAATGCGGGTATACTACATATAAAATGCTTCCTTATTCATCCCTATCTCATTAAAATAGTTAAAATACATTCGTGTATCCTGAAAAGGTAGTAAAACACGTAAATAAAAAAGGAGCCCTACATATCTTATAAAATGTCTAGGCCGACATTAAATTAACAGTTCAGTGGCAATTCATTGTTTTGAATTAAACACATATTTCACCAGGCCTACGTCATTAATTGAGAGATATTTAATAATTTAATAATGAGTTTAAAAAAACTGTGGAAAATCTAAACCATACTTTTACAAAACGTTTTTGGCTGAAAAAACTTAGCATGCATACATTATATAATATCCCTTTTTTTAGATAAAGTTGAGACTGCCTTGCTTTACAAAATCCAAGCTGCCTTTCGTCATCCCACTCAGAATATAACTCCTGTTTTAATACCATCCCTACCCTCTTTGCGTCTTAGTCCAAACATTTCAAGAAAAAACCCTCCCCCCTCCCTTTTACTTTAGCAGCATCCAAGAATTAATTAGTACGACCCAATGATAATTGATATTAATTGTCTTTTCTTATTTTCCAGCGCATTAAGCCGTCTTAAAAAAAAGTGGAGTAGTCTTTCTTAGAAAAGTGGAGTGTATAATATTCCTTCTTTCACTGATGACATTTTTCTCCTTTTTTACTCCCTCTAAAACAAACTCCTTTAAAACTCTCTATCCCCCTGATCCCCCTCCCAACACCGTCGCCACCCCCACCCTTACGTTATTTGAATAAAATGATGACATTTTGCTGGCAAAACTTGACTACTAGTTTTCTCTGCTTTGCTTCAAAAAGTTCTCTCCCCTTTTCCTTAAATTATATTCGAATTATAATGCACTCAGATCTTTTCATTAGCTTTGCCACTTCACTTCTATTAAATGAAACCTTTACCCCTTTTTCTTATACTTCTCAAGTTACATTCGTGGCGGGATCGTATCCAAATTATTAAAACTGTGATTTTAAAAAAAAAATTCTTTAGATCTCCATTTCTTTTATCTCAATTTTATAGATAGCGTGAACGTGATATTTTCTTTACGAATTTCGAATTAATAAACTCATCTTTGGTAAAACTAAAGTCAATTTGTTTAATATGTAAGCATAATTAGACCCAATTACTTGTAGAAATGAAGAATAATTTATTTTGCCCCTTTTAGGTGTTTTGAAAGAAAAGCTAAAACTATTTCAATGTAAATTTGCTTATTCATCCTTAACAAATTAAACATATTTAATTGAATTAATGTATTAAGAATATTTGAAAATCTTTCACTTAAAAATTACCAAACACAACTTTATTTTTAGGAAATTTAAAAAAAAGTTTGATATATTAAGTTAATTAGTGTGTCATTACTAATTATGGTGAAGATTTGCTGAAAGGCATTCGAAAGCATACAGAGATGCACTTAGTGTGACATCTCATTAAATACTTGCAGAGAAGCATTAAATGAGGTATCATGGTGAAATAACATATAGAGGCATTTAGTAAGGCATCTTCATGAAAGTTTGCAAAGAGGCAGTTAGTGAATCATAACAATGCAAGCATGCGGAAAGGCATTTAGTGAGGCATCTCTATTACAGCTTGTAGTGAAAGGCATTTAGTGTATCATCCCGGCGAATACTTGCAAACAAACATTTAGTGAGGCATATTTGTTAAAGCATGTAGTGAGTGTGTTATTACGGTGCAGAAAGGCATTTAGAATTAGTTTCATAGTAATACCTAGCAAATGAAACTGGCCTATTCCATTCAGGTCTAGGTAGATGTCCTGTATTTATTATAGCGCCGCACTTGAGGCGGGTTAAGCATGCCCGTGAAACTGACCCTACTTTGTCAGCCTGAGGAAAGCATAAAAGCTACTCGATCTGGGAGATTTCGTGGGTTGCTACGAGGGTTTCGGGTGAGGATTAGTGTCGGTTGGCTTCTCTCTCTATCTTTCTAGTTTGACCTAGGAGCTTTCGTAGGTGCTGATGGTGGCCAGGGGTGGACTGACAGGTTCCAAGTGGTCCGGGGATACATATATTATGGCCCTCAAAATACAAATACCCTGATTTTGATAGGGAGGCCTTATTTCGTACCAGAATATCACTGTTTAGTAGTAGTTTGGTAGGATAAAAGGACTTTCAGAACATACTTCTAACTACCATTTTGAAAGTTCCTTTGCCCATCAAAAATACTACTGTAGGCCTATAATTGGATTCTGGTACGTAATAGGTACTTCAATAACGGGCTTCCTACCAAAATAGAGCCTACATACATTCATAAACACCACTGAGCTATGTTTAAGTGCAAGCTGAAGTGGTGAAGTGAAGTAATTTTATTAGTAGAAAATTTAATCTCGAAGCCATTTCAACTACATTATCGATCATTATTTAAGTTTGTGAAATGATATTCTCCACGATACTCATGTAAATTACGAAGCTAGTAATGGTCAGCATTCAACACTTTACTTTTGGCTTAAGAAATTGTTAGTAAACAACACCAAGAAATATCACAAAGGACGTATTCTTGAAAATCTGTCAAGCGTGTCCCAGAAATAAATGACAACTTTTTCTCTTCATTTAAAAAGTTTATCCTCTAATGCTAATATGCACATAACTGATATTCAAGAAATGTTGAGGTCACCATGTGAAGAATTCTAAATTCTTATCTTTGTACTGAAGCAATATTTTATTTTATTTTATTTGGAATTTAAAAAAAAGTTATGATATAAAAACTGCTAAAGCACTGCCCTTGCTAGGATTTCCACATTCGCCACCTTAATGCCATTGCATATCTTCACAAATAAGGTATTGCAGGCACCCTCAAATTTTTTTACGGGAAATGTTTACTAAAATATAATTTAAAATAATAATTTATAATTGAAGGGCTGGATTTATTTTAGTTTATAATAGCTGCGGTGGTCTCAAACCAGCCCACCGGAATATCTGCTGATGGTAGTGTGGTCGCGGTACAGTTTTAGGTTCAGGAATTGAAGAGTCTGGGGGATAAAGGTGGGTAAGTCCAATTTTAACTTAAATTGAGTTAGTGCTTCTATTTGTTAGACCAGCGGTTCCCAACGTGGGGTACGCATACTCCTAGAGATACATGCCGAAACTTATGGCAGTACGCTAACATATTTAAATAATGGCGGGAAAATTTACATATGCCAGCAGTTTAAAAAACTCGGTCAAAAGTCGTGAAATTAACTCGGAAATACAATGAGAGGAATTTTTCTTCTATATTTGACCTTGAAAACATTATTTTGATTTAAATCATAAAGCAGTTTTTAAAATTATTAATAAATTAATAAACAAATTAAATGTGTTAGTTTCTATTGTAACTTTAGCATTTTGAATGCAAAATTATATGTGCACGCTTTATTCACCTTATTATTCCAATATTAGCCTAATTATTTTCAATATCAACAAATAAATCCGAAATAACTACTACTGTATTGATTAATCATTTTACTTATATTAAGGGCACAATTAATGGAAATGGGCTGTCAAAGGGTACGCAAGCGATACAATGTTTGAAACACTGAAAGTTAGACAATCACGAGACCATTATAATGAACTTTATATTATGGTTAAAAGAGGTCTCTGTCATATTTAAATTAATTAAAATAAGTATTTGCTGAGCTCCTTATCGGTTTTTTGAAATGTAAAAATTGTCCTAGAAAATGTGTTTATTGTGACTTTTTGACTTCTTTCCTTTTTCATTTGTACCCTTCGAGTGTAACATAACTTATTGTTGTAAACAATAGCAAGATGTAACATGATATTATTATTTTATTGTTATTGATACAATTAAAAATATTTATGATTGTAGAACATAATCCGCATCGGTGGGCACGTGGTCTAAATAATCTTAGTCTGGTCTACCGGTTATGCGAGTTTGGGTCTCGAATCTTGGTTTGATGTACTTAAGGTGGTTTTCCCTAAACGTTTACACACTTTCATTTAACTCAAATTAGGGTGCATTTAATTTCAATTTTAACTTTCCCCATGCTTACCCAATACTGCTATGTGCGTAGGGTCTATAGCCCGAATGGGTTGTGTGATGCGGTTGAAAAAAAAAGTAAAGAACCTTATGATTTGACATTCGAATACATTTTAAAAGTTTATTATCACAGACAGCCTCTGTGGCTTAGTGGTCAGAGTTCCTGGCTACAGATCAAGAGGTCCCAGGTTTGATTCCCGGTGCTTCCATATTTTCTATGAATCGGTGAGCTTGGAATAAAGTTAACTCAGCGCCGTGAGGAGCTACTTGAATGAAAAAAATAGCGGTTCCGATGTATAAAACTGAGATAAATGGCGCAAGGGTTTGTTGTGCTGACCACATTACATCCTTTAGCCACTATCTTCGCCAACAGATGGTAGCTACTCAATCACTATAGCTTGATTGTAGGCTGACGGGATGGAGTTATTTATTTTCATGTATAGGTATTTAAAGTATATTTATTTAAAAGTGTGACTTAATCCCATCCATTTCTCAGGACTAATTATTATAAATTAGTATTGTGTACAAAACCAGATATTTATTTTTCTCTCTCTTCAAGTCAAAACTTCCTCTATTTTCGGAGGTGACATTCTTTGACGACTTGATTTCGATGTTTGCCTTTTTGGCACGTTTTGTTTTTGTTCCTGCGGTTGAACGATTCAGCCGGGCTTATTTATACTTATTATACATTTTTTCTTTCCTATTCGTTTTTCATTCTTTGTTTCTAACACGTTTCCTGCAACCCCTTTTCACACGTCCTATATTTTGATTAACAATTGTCCTCTCATTAAAGGACTGACATTGAACCGGCGTCTTTTCTAGCCAGTGCAGACAACAAAAATACCTCCTACACAAAAACAAGCCTGTACATGAAAAGTATGTTAGCATGGCAAAAAAGCATCACTTTTTTTATTACTATTTTGTTCTTATTTTACCCAATTCTTCCCATGTTTAAACATAAAGAGTTCTTCCAAACGTCAAGGTCGATAAAAATACAATAAAATTTCAAAGTGACATAAATTATAGTAAAATAAAAAATAAATGTTGAGAAACTTTTATTTTGTGTCTTTGCCGACTTTTTCTTTTGAAGATGTTGTTTCTTTATTCTTTACTTCTCGTGTCAAGTTATTTAAGAATTTTTTTAAGGAGGTGGTTTTTTTCTTTTTAAAAAGGGTTGTTGGGTTGGGGAGTGAGAAGGCGGGTAGGGGGTGGATGACACCTACGCTGTTTAAGACTGAGGGTAATAAAGCAGAAACAACAGACATCATTAAGAGTCTCGGATTTATTTTTTTATTTTACTCTGAATGTTACCTTGCCCTTAGCCATGGTCACACTACACCCCATATTTTTCAAAAAGGAGCGCGGGTCCTTATAAAAAAAATCTTCTTCTTTCTTCATTTTTTTTTTCGGTCGCATCCTTTGTTATAACCTCACTCCGCTTTTTCGTTACCATGTCGCCAAAGACTTGAGTCCATCCCATTAACTTCCTACACACAAGGGTTGAATTACATCACAGACGAAATCTAAAGATCCTGCCCCCTACCACCACCCATTTCGCCCCCTTCAAACTCCCACTTAGCCCCCTAACCCCCTTTCCTTTTACACATGATAAAAAACTGCCTCTTTTTAATACTTCACTTTTAGTGTTCCAAGTACTTCCATCTTCTTTTTTGATTTTTTTCGTCACTTATCTTTTTCTTGTATCTACGAAGATTTAACTGTAACTATTTCTATTTGTTTATACTTGTGCCGAGAGGAAGTTTTTTTTTTTCGTGATGAAATAAATGAAAATGTATTCTATTTTGTCCTCGTACGTATTCAGTAGAAACAGGTAATTTATATTTGAATAAAGAATGTTTTACGTTAAATAATAATCTCGTCGGACGTGTGAAAAGTGAGGGTATATGCGGATGAGTCGAAACATGTTCACACGTAATAAGATTTACAGAAGGTCGGGCACAGAGAGGACGTTAATTTATTACTCTGACGTTTACATCGGAGTTTAACGATTGTTGGAACTTCGGCGACAAAGTGATACCATTTCGCTACTTATTCTTTTCTTTGAAGAATCGTCGGGTGGTGGGGAAGGTAAGAAGTGAGAAAGGGGGAAGAGGAGTAATGGAAGTGCAGCACAATTTCCATATGAAAAACCTTATCCGACAGCTATACAAGCAACTAGATCTAAATTCACGTGTTCATACGTCAAGTTATGTGATGCGCAGGTGTATCGTTTTATAGAATAGAGATACCAATAAAATAACACTAATAATATAGTTAAAATGATATCAAGGCAAGTTTGTGTTTTCTAAAAAACCTTTCCAACGAAAATTGGACTTAAATCTAAAAGGCATGAAAGGCACAATTAAGTCTCATTAAAATCGAAAGACACTTAATTGATCAATTTACTAACAATTTTATTATTCTATATTTAAAATCATAAGATCTGCTACTGTGAATTTTGATGGATCATATCAATCAATACCTCTAAAATAATACTTGTAATCCAGTAAACTAATATAAATGTTGATAAATTATTTATATTTTCTAAAAATTATTATTTTCTACCAGAAGCCTAATATACTTACCCAGTTTCATTAAACTCTAAACATTAAATTATGAACATAAATATTTTATTGGTATGGGTTTTTATTTACACATTTTCTTGTTTATTAAAATCTTTTAAATGAGTCCATTCTCTGCGCAGTTCCAAGACATAGCTGACTGCTTAGCTTCTCTGGTGGCGGTTTTGTCCACTGAGCTATGAAAGTAAGGGCTGAGAGTTCGAAAGTGAGGTCGAGAAAAATATGTTGTTAAAGTTTTGATCATCTTATTATGGTTGTGGTAAATTTGAATATAATAAATAGATTTAAGTAATAGTTGAATTAATAAATTGATTTGTTTACTAATATAATTTTTAGCACCGCATCTTACTTAGTAACTTTTCTGGTTAGAGCATATTAATTAATATATGTACTAATTACGCTGAGCTAGGAATGAGGAAGGTTGAATTTAGAAGAATTGTACCCACATTTGAGTGGAGGGCGAAAGGAAAAAAATTAGGGAAAACCTCCCTCAGTACACCCGACTGGAATTCGAACCCCGATCTTCCTGTCAGTTTCAGTCTAGTCTATTGCAAGAGTGATGCCTTAGACCATGCGGCCACTGAAGGACATCTTGGCAATATTAATGAATATTAACACACAGGTTGCAAATCGCGTGAAAATCCGTATGGAGGAGACCACAATTAAATTTAATTAGTTTTAATTAATTAACAATCTTGTCATGACTTAATATTAGCCTATATTCCAGTTTATTTACAATATTTGAGTTTTTATTCTTGCTTCATAGATGTGGCCTATTATAGGCCCAGATATATTTTACATTTTTACTACGATTCACATGCCAAGGTCAAATGTTATCGTTAAACTAGGCCCCTATTGCATTGATAAATTTACTGCTGTAGAACTTGCACTTGCTTTTATTTTTTAGAATTAAGTGCGTTTTTAATTCATTTGTTAAGAAATTATATACAGTTAGATTATAACGTTCTACACGCACACACGCGCGCACACACACACACATACACACAAAATATTAGTTTCTAAAGCTCATTCTCATTTATGAAATGCTCACTGATTGAGTTGCGAACCCGCCCGCTAGATCGCAACTCTGACGCTCTTCTCCAAGCGCGACCAACCGGTAAACAGCAGTGTTAAATTCACCTCTGTGGTCACTTGACCAGTTCTTCGTCCATAACACCGATGTAATGTTGTTTATGAGCACAAGTAAGTATCGGTTAACTTCTACCAAACTCGAAACCATTTCAACAGCTCTTTCAGACTTTGAAACAGCTAAAAACAACAGCAACAATAATATAGCCTCGTTGAACATAAGACGCGTTTTGTAAGCGTAATTAAACGTACTAGCCTATCAAGTGTAAGAAAATAGTTGCTCCTATATTTACCGTACTACGCATACAGTTTACTTATGTTGTTTTTTCGAAAAAAAAAATAGATAACAAAAATGGGAGGAGCTTTACCAATGTATAGTTTTTAAATTGATCAACTCCGCCTTCTTTGGCGACTTTACGGACCTATCAACGATCGAGAAAATTAGGGATGTTACCAAAAAAAGCAAAGACACCACCTTTTTAAGCCTCATTTCATTTTTTCTAACAAAGACACTGGAAAGAGGAGGGGGAAAGTGATCAAGATGAAAGGAAAAAAAAGTCCCTGGCGCCACTTCAAACACCTGAATCCAGACAGATCCAATATGGCTGGAATTTTTTTTCTTTTTGTTCCTTGTCATTTCTCTTTTATGATTCATTCGATGTTTTTCTCCCTTACCTTGTGTCAACTTGGTAATAGGTTTGATTGCTAAACAATAATTATTTAAAGTAAAGGTTCCAAATTATTGTTTGTTAATGGATAAAGCAAAGCAACTAATGTCACTTGTTATTGTAACTTATTTTAAGTATGTCATAAATTAAAACAATGAAAGAAAGGAGGAGAAAAAAAAAGGATAGCGGGGAAAAAAGAGATAAGTTAGATAAGAAGAACGAAAGAGGGGATGGATACCTCCATACCTATTTATACTTTTGGAGAAGAGTGGTGAGGAGGTTAAAATTTGGGGAGTGTGCTCCCTAATTTGCGCGTAGATAAAGTGAGAATTTATTTATAATAAATAACTTTAAGTATATTTTACTGGGTTATGAACCCCTACCTTTCCGTCACTGTTAAAGTGGACCCGGAAGAGATCGATGCATTAGCCCGCACGATCATCCAAGAGCGTCCTTCTGATATTGTTTTTCCTTTTTATAACCGCGTTAGGATTATGCCCATATGTACTAGTTATGCTAATGCGTTAGGGATGAGGAAAGTTGAATTTAAGGGAATCGTATCAGCATATGTTTGGAGGAAGAATGTAAAACTTTTTTCTTACGCGATCGACTAAAAATTATCGTATGATCAAACAGCCAATCACAATATACTGGTTGCTGATCCCTGGTCTAAGACGTCACTCTCGTAATAGACTAGATTGCCAATAACGAAGAGATTGTGGTTCGATCCCGGTCGGGTGTACTGAGGGTTGTTTTTCCTAAATGGTTTTCCCCTCTCCCTTCACGCAGACGCGTGCACTCTTCCTATAAGTTTAGCCCTTCCTTAATCTACCACACATTAGTGTAAATAGTACATAAACGTATAACCCAGATGGGTAGTAAGATGTGGTGCTAAAAATAAACAACACGATATCTGGATTAATGTGTAAGACAATTGCATTCAATATCTTGCAATTTTTGTTTTGGTTGAAGTGTATTTCAAAAATTCAGTATCACAAAAATTCTAAAATCTTGATTTGAGGAACCCATGAAGGGTTCTCGGGGAGCCCCACTGCCCCGCGGAGAACATTTTTAGAAACAATGATATGAATATAATAATTTGTTGCTTTCGTTGTCCAAAATAAATTATATAATTGAGCTGATCGGTATTTATATTATTCGTCACTTTTGACAGATGTAGACAAATGCGCAGTTGAGTGCACGCCTAGTTCATCTAGTTAATTGTTGATGGGGAGATTATGGTTTGAGTTCCGGTCGAGTGTATTAAATAAATAGCTCCTCGCAAATGAGATTTTCCCCCTCTAAATTCTACCTTACTCAGCTCTACAGCCAATATACATATATTGCGAACGGGTAGTAAGACTCAATACACTTTAAAAACAACTCGAATTAATTAAATATATTTCAGCCACAGAGAAGTTTAAAAAAATCCTTTTAAGGGTAAAAAAAATATGCGTTAGCCGCGGTAATGAAATTAATATTGCAGAAGCTTAACATTAATTTTACACATCATAAACAAAACACTGGTGGTGCTGGAGCCTAATAAAAAGGCACATCGAAACACTGGTGTAATAATTATTGCGGGGAACCCCGGGATCATTTAGCAGCTTCCAAGACTCACCGCCAGGGGCAGTGAAGTCATTTACGCCCGTCGTAAAAACTTTCCAAGTTGATTTGATGACGCTATAAAGCGATGCGGTATGTCAAAACACGATCAAGCTAGTGCACGTCTTACCAGGTATGGTTAAATCAGGTATAAAAACGGAACAGATCTGTCATTTTAACATATTAGTAAGGACGTAAAAAATGTTTCCATAAAAAAAGTTGAAAATTAAAAAAAAAATTACTCTGATAAAGTCAATACACATTACTATAGCTATACTTTATCAAACTTTTAAATTAATTTTAATTGAATCCCAATTAAAAGGTTTGGAGGAGTTACCTGTGTCACTTTCTTGATGAATTCGAAGATATTTTGCAGGGGACTTCATGACTCGTAGTAAATAAGAAGATTCGTAAAACTAGACAGCATGACTCGTCCCGAGATTGAAAATGTTAACTTTCTGCGTGAACACTGAACATGGCTCGTTCTGAAGTTGCTAGTGTTTACCTTTTGCGTGAACACGATTCATTCCATTCTTTTCATATCACTTCAGTAGAATTGATCATGTGTGACATGAACGATGTAGTTAGACAACAGGGTGACCTGGTGGTGTCGGACTTCTGTGCTGGGGGTCCGGTGTTCAATCCTTGGTCCCGGCACAGATTTATCTGATTACCAAACCCTTCCTTCACCTCTGACAAGACATCTTGTGAATGCGGGTAATGCCAGGCTTCCGCCATGGTTCGGATTCCACGTTAAACTGTAGGTCCTCCATTTCATCTCACAATCACCCTACCATTACACATTAGCATAAGTGCGTATAACCTGAACTGGTAGTAAGACGCGGTGCTAATAATAATAATATAGCTAGACAACATGGCCAAATCGTTCTTCTTTTGAAGAACTTTAAATTTAATAAACATCGCAGTTTATCAAGGGGTAAAATTAAGTGGCACTGCATGAACAGTGAAGAATATAATGGGTGAGTTTTCATTTTGATTTTTTTTGTTTTAATCTGATCTTGGCTTATTGATTGCAGATAGGTGTCTAAGGTATTCATGTTTGTTATGTTTTAGGCCAGTCTGATGTTAGTCATAACAGACAGGGATGACCACCACAATCATGGGCCTTATGTGGAGCATATACTAGAACGACAAAAAGTTAACGGTGCTGTCAAACGTAATTACACAGAAAACATTGGTGAACAACCACAAAACATAATTAAAATCATGTATTAATTAAACCTCAGATCTACGGTTAAACGATGTAAATAAGAGAAAATGTATGTAAGACGTGATAAGGAAGGTTATGCCAGAAATTCCAGCTAACATCAATGAAATTCACACCACAGTTGCTCAAATGTATCCGCTAACCAAGAGAGGTGAGAGTTTTGTTTGAGTGAATAACTTTGTGGATAATTGACAACTATTCGTATAACCTTACATTTTTAACGGATTTCCAAACTCTTTATATTGATGGAACACACGGGTGTAGGCAGAATTTTTTCTAATTAAACTTTATGGTCAACCCATAATGCAATACTAAAAGCAACATATTAACGTTACCTTAGCTTTCATTTCTAGAAATTTAGGAGGAAAAGTGCCCTCCCCTTTTCCACCCTGGCTACGTCTATTAACTAAGACTATTTTTCACTCAAATGCAAAATTAAAAATCACCTTATAAAAAAAATCTTGGATTTGCTGAAAACTTTTTTTAACCCTTCGTTCTCAAATTTCTCCTTTTTTTTTTCCAATGCAGTTTTTTTTGTGTACACTAAGTAAGCATATACCATAGAGACGTTCCTCTGTCATCGTCGACCTTAGCCAGATCTTAACACACTACTAGGTACTGAATAACCGCTCTCCGGTACAAGTGGTGCATGGCTGAGCAGGAGAAATTGAACAGAGGCTTTTCATTTATAGTAGGGTAAAATAGTTCCACCTCTTTTACAAGGTCTGCTAAGTTCAGCCCTTTTAGCTGCCATTTGATGAGTTTCTTCTTCTTCCACATGGTATATCATAGTTCAGATTCGGAGTCAAAGACTTGTAACTTATAAAAACTCGAACTAATTGGCTTTCATTTTGAAATCATGAATGTTTATCTCCAACATGATAAGGGGGTGTTGAGCCAAAAGTGTAAAAGCAGGTGAATGTTCTTCTGAGAAACATTGCTCCAACAAAAACACCAAACAGTCCCAAGTAAAGAATTACCCAGGATTTCTTCCAGTACTCTAAAGGGCTGGGCACTGGAGGGTTGGGGCTTGGTTGCTGTCTTCCAACATATCTAGACACCATCAATTCTACTCCAACTTACTCGGAAATCTTGTAGGCATCCTCTACAAGCTCTGTAGCAACTTGCTCTACATCATAGTGATGAGTTGATATCAATGCAAGGATCCCTTTGATGTGCTGTGAACATTGGAGCAGGTCCAGGCTTTTAGACTGTATAGCATTTATCAGAGGTTTCAATAAGGAAGAATACTTAGCTATCAGAGTGACTGAAACGATGAATTGAGTTTTGGTGGCAGCAGAATGTAGCTGTAATGCCTGTTTCCTCGTGTTACCATTTCCTTCTACTGATAATCTTACTCAACCCTTCAACGATGCTCCCAAAATGTTTGTTGAGAACTACAATACTTTTGGGACCATCGCGTCTCACATAGGAGTGGCATATTTGGGGCACATTATCTCCGCAATACTGGCTCTCTGAAAAACCTTATTATGTCCTTAATAGTGAAAATGATGTTGGAATTTGATTCAATCAACAGGTTGATCAAACGAAGAGCTTAATAAAGACACACTCTTGTGGTATGTGTAATGTGTTTCCATATTTAAGGAACTACATAACCAAGGGGTTCAAAAACCATTTGTCTGGACCTAACATTCCGAGCGTACATTTTATTTCTATATTTATTTAATTATTTTTATTTATTTACTTGATTTAGAGGGGGGCATCTGCCCCTCCCTGTCTTCCCCCGACTACGCCCATTTACTCTCCGTGGATATCTTAACGCTGTGCACAGGCTGCTTGGGACAGATATATTCCGATAGAGCGTAGCACTATCGGTTTGTCGGGCTCGTGACGGATGTTTTTATTCTATTAAAAAGGCTCACAACAGTAAAAATAATAAAATAAAATAAAATATTATCACTCTTGCACAGCCTTAAGGGATCGTATTTTGTCCCTTGGGTCTTTTGCCTCTTGAAAAATAAAGAAGAATCCTAAACAATGTTTTAAATCAAACAATCAACTTTAAGAATTTCATTGGTCTTTACAACCTCGTGAGATTATTGAGGAATTTGAACAAATAATTCGCAATGCTATGCGAATCATTTGGCCCAACACTAAAGTTCTCTGGTGTAGTTTTCACTTGACCTAAGCTTGGTGGAAGAAAGTCCAAATGTTTGGCCTGTCCACATATTACAAGTTTACAAACGAGGTTGGCTATTGGGTGAAATTTAAATCTTGTCTGCTTTTCTTAGATCCGTCCGTAGTTGATGACCGTTTTGTCTTTGACCTGATATCTGTGTCACCTACTAACGAATGCTTAACAAAATTTATCGACTATTTAACGGACACATACACTTCTCCTGAAGCTACCTTTCCACCAACCGTATGGGCTGAGTTTTCTGCCATGCCAACAAGAACCACCAACGCATACGAGGTTTTCCACTCGCACCTAAGCGAATCATTTTATTGCTCTCATCCTTCTATTGTAATTTTTTTTCAAGCCTTAATAAATCTTCGAATCGACAAACCTACTAAGTGTATAGTATAGCTCATAGAATTTCCCTACTAGTCCAGTAAATGTAAGAAAAAGATGGCGTTTCTTGAAAATATGTTGTGGGAATATAAGAACGGAAAATGGTCCCACCTTCAATGAATTAAGGATGTGTTGAGCTACTACACTAAAAAGAAGAAGTTTTACAATTGGCTTTTCCTTTTGAATTGAAGTGATTTTGACCGCGACAAATTTGTGTTACTTAAATTTTTTTTTCTAAATAAATACTCGTAATTCCTGGCTGGGGACGAGTAGTGTTCTTGACATTTCCCTGGTTTGAAAAAATGTAGACGAGCTCGGATATGATCCCCATAGTACCTGAAAGATTTCCTTGAGACATATGAGCTGTGTCATCACCAAATTGCAAGACGGACTTCACCTTAACATAACGTAGGCCTACCTAAGCACTATCACACACATGATGCCAATGCACGAAATAGAAATAAAGTACAGGAAATTAATGAAAAGTTCACCCTGCAAGGCCTCTTGTTTATCTGCTGATAACCCTTCCCCTCTTACGCTGATGATTATACACAATCACTTTACTATTTGCACCTGGACAGCATTTACTTTAAATTTAAAAATGATTTCTTCCTTGTTTTCTAGCCCATATACATATTTTACTTCCACGGAATTTTTTAATCTACAGTCTGACAGGATGAATCCTACAGGCCATTTTCATCTTGAGATTTAGATAATTTCAATAAAACCTTTAAAAAAATTGTGATAATGTAGAGATATTTTTAGATTTGTTTAATAATTTGTGGTTTTTGTTTCAATGCTATATCTTTAAAACCCACCGAATACAACATAAATCCATTAACCCGGGAAATACTACTTTGATTTGCCGTTACGTCACAGGTAGGTACGGCTCTTTCAATAAAAGAGTTTCAATTTATTTCTTAAATACTGATATAACAAAGTCAATAAAGATTCACATTTATATCATAGTAAAATCTCTAAAATATTTTTAATCATAATATATGGAATTAGGTTCCGTATTTTTACAGTTTTTATTTAAAAAACATTTTGACTGGAAAAATAAAATTTATTTTCGATAGTGAGATTTAGTTTAACTTTCTAAAATGGTTCAACGCTTCCATAATATCTATCCTGGAAATCGGGGAATTTGAACAAAAAATTTTTGGGGAAAAATAATTGTATGTCGCAAAAAACAACAACTGTAGAATACTTACTTTCCTCTCTGACTTAAAATCCGCGTTACATTCCTTTCCCATTAAGGATTTAGAGGAGTTTTTTTAATTTTTTATTGGACTTTTGCTATAAAGCTTGTATTAGGGATGTTTATGTATATTTTAAAAGTAAGTATATAATTTAATAGGCCTATGCATATAAGTTGTTCACATTTATTAAATGTGTTTGTTAAGGTACATCAATTTTTTTTTTACTCAGCCTAGTAGCCATTGAAATGATCCATAAAATAGCTGGGTTGTTTTAAATCAAGTGAATTTAAAAGGTAAACACTCCCATAGTTAGGTTTTCTTTCTATTGGCTGGTTTTAATTAAATATTAAGAACAAAATATCTACACTTCTAATTGGGTTTAGAAGCTCCTGATCTAACAATTTTAAGGAACAGATTAAGTAAAATTATTTGATATTATCATGTTTTTTTGATTTTAGAGTAAGTTTTAACAGATGCTATAATATATTTATCAACTTATAAAAAAGAACCAAATATTTATAAGGCATAATGTATGTAAATAAAATACAGTTAGCTCTTATTTTTGTACAAACACTTTTTTGTTCATTAATCTTATATTAATTATGTAAATATATTTTTTTATTAGGCCCCCTAATATTCAGTTTAACACTAAAGTCTAGCAACGTTTTAAAAATCAGTATGTCACCTTAGCTCAATCGATAGCGAAACTGCTTGGTTAGTGAAGAGTACCCGGTTTAATTCCCGACGCGACTAGAAATGATCATAAGAGAGATTGTCATTCAATTTCGGTCTTTTTGTTATAAGTTGATTTGTAAAACGTATACTGATGTAATAATCTGGTTCATAAAGTATATAATTATACAGTATAGCAGTAATAAAAGGAATTCACGGTTTAATCTAAGAGATCAACTTCGGTGGCCACGTGGCTTCACTCTAGTAATAGACTGGATTGCCAATTACAGGAATATTGGAGTTTGAATCCAGTTAGGTACACTGAGGTTGACTGTATAACTCTCTCCCTTCACACGTAAATGCGGGTACACTTACTCTATATTCAACCTGATTAATCTCCAACACACTTGTGTAAATAGTACAGATGCGTATAACTCTAACGGGTAATAAGACACGACCCTATTCAGTGGCCGGATGGTCTAAGGCGTCACTCTTGTGTTATACTGGCTTGCTGATGGTGGAAAGATCAAAGCTCCAATCTCGGTCGGGCCTATTGAGAATGTTTTTTCCTAAATGTTTTTCCACTCTCCCTCTATGCAAATGCGGGTATTCAGAGGTAAACTCCTCCCGTGAATGAAGTATATATGACCTCTTAAATGCTTTCTTCCTCTTCCCCATTTGAGAAATTTATCATATATGCGTAAAACCTTAACTGGTAGTACGACTTTTTTTTAAAAATACACGGTCCCAAAACTATGTAAATAAGGTTTATGAGGGTGGTATCGAGGATTTTCACTCCCACTAGCGACGAATGGAAATGATTCATTTGATAAAAATGATCCATTTGAAAAAAAATATCCCTAGCACCAGCCTGTAGAGATTCGAACCAAGTCCACGGAAATCCATTATATTACGGGGTTGACGCATTAGGTAAAATATTTGTACGTAGGCTAGTGCTACTAGGATTTTCATTGCTACTAACCCTATTAATTATCAACTAAGTGTTTTATTCCTGTGAGGTCTGAGGGTGTGCAATTAAAGTAATTGCATATCGTAAACTTATCGCGGATCGTATAACGAACGCTCGCACACCAGCTGTTAAAAGGCGTTCTGCTTGAGGACTTGTAACATCAACTGATTTGAACGCGCGGTGATTTATCGTACCAATGTCAAAGTCATATACATACAAGCACGCTCGTAAAATGTTCTTATTCTGATATATTATGTTCGATACAGTCTTGTACCAAGGAAAACGGGACACCAATGTTTAAGACAAGCTTTTGGTTTTTATTTAAGTCGATCATAATCATTCCCTCAACCCTCCCTCAGGGCCGGATTAACTGCCTTGCCGCCTGCAGGCCCACGATGAAATGCCATCCCTTCACCCCCCTTCTCCACCCATCCGCCTTTCCCAAAGGAGGGCGATACACCTTTATGCCCATTTTAAGTTTTTTACTATAGTTTTGGATTAAGATTGAATTTTTAAACTGTACATTTATATAACCATGCACAATAATGTCTCCTACCATTCTAACAATATACATTTTAATCTACAAATAGTGAGCGTAAGAAATTACAGGTAAACAGGTAGGGACTACAAAATTTAGTAAAAAAATAAATGGTACGGAACTACACACGAACTAATAAGGGTTTTAAATTCCATAATTTTATTTTTAAAGAATTAACGCTTTCATTTGTATATTTGGACCAATAAAAGATATTGATATTGGGTCCCTGTAATGTTTTACGTATTAAATTTTTAACTTCCGGTTAACATTTTCTTCATTTTTCTAGGGGACGCACATCTTGGTTATCGCATTGCTATTAAATTTATCTTTTATGAATTTTAACAAATAAAATAGGTAATTATTCACTATTGAGTCTAAAATGAGAGTGATATAATCGGTATAGTCGATTTTGAGAAAATGGAATTTTACTTTTTCATACACAAATAAACTGCTATTAATTTTATGGTTCGGGGGGTCATGAGACGTCAACATCCATCAACATTTCAGGTTTGATTTGTATTACGGTCGCAATAATTTAGCTTTAGTGTTCGAAAAGTTAATATATATTTGTGTATAGCCTGAAAGTTGTTGGTTTTATAAAAATATGTTTCTATTAAAATATTTGAATTATAAATAGATTTGCATATTTGAAATGATAAGTAATTTCATATCTCAAATAGTTTCAAAGATCTGATTTAAAAAAAATTAGAACTTACGCATCAGAATACGAATAAAGTTATTTTTCCGAAATATTGAGAGTAGCCATTTGGTCTAGAATATTTATAATTGTTTTTAAATGAAATATCAAAATCTTTAGAGCTGATTTTGAGATAGACGACTTTTTCTCTTTTTGCCCTTCAGTAAACTATCTTTAATACCAAGTTTTAGCCCGACCGGTAAAATAGTTTAGGCTCTAGTCGGAGGTACAGACAAACAGACGGAAACTAAAAAAAAAACTTGTTCGGATTCATGAGGGGGGTGAGGGGGGGCGGGTATGAAACGTTGGGATTCATCAACATATTGAGTTCGATTTTTTTTTTTTACGACCACAATACTTTCTCTACCTGTGAGATGGCGAGAAAGTCAAAACTACGAACTTTAAATATTTTTAAATATAGAATATTTTATGATTAACAAAGTGTAGGCCTATGCTACTAAACATTATACACAAAGTTATAACAATTTGTACTCATTTAATAAACTTCCTATACAAATGCTAAAATTTACAAATTTTAATATTTATGAATTTAACTCACTTCATCACTTGTACTTTCGCTGTCATTTCCTATTTTAGGAAGGTCTTTCTTGCCTTTCGTTGGGCAAAGGCATTGATAATGTCGTTGGAATTCTCAATATCCTTCAGCATCTTTCCCTCAATGTTTAACAGTGCCATGTCATATAACCTGTCTTCACTCATTGTTGATATGCCTCGTAATATGTCTTTCTTCATCAGGATACTTGCACTATGAAACACCGAAGGCTGCGTCCAAGCTTTGTTCAACACCGTGAATCGACACATAATCTCGTAATTCGTCATTAATTTCCCACCACAGGTATGGGTACTTACTAGGTGCCAAAATGTGCCCTGGTGATTGACAGCTGCATTTTCTGGTCTTTCTCCTATTGCAATCGTACATTTTACGTCATCATTGGGATATAGTACTAGAGGTATGTTATTATCACTGTTAGCTAAATTAACAACAGTTGGTGTTGAAGATATCTGCTCTGGAAGCATTTCTTATATAAATGAAGAAACAACTAAGTCATTCCTACCAAAGGAAGTCGAAGGATGATGCACAATAGTATTATTGTTGGAGGACGATACACTTCCATGTGGTGAAAGAAATATTAAAATATGAAGTATAATCAATACAATATTTTTTTTTTTTTCGTAATACCATGCTGCCTCCAGACTAGGGCCGCTCTAGGCCTGGGAAATCCGGCCCTGCCCTTCCTCCCCCCTCCACTGCGTCATAGTACCCGTTCCGGCTATACGCAATAGCTACTTTAGTAGAAACGCTAGTTGAGTAGAAATAAGGAAGACCAAATTTTATAGGAAATGTACCCGCGTTTGCATGGAGTGTAAGAGTGAAAAACCATTTTAAAAAAACCACCCTCATTATACCCGATCAACCTGGCCTGGTGGTCTAGGGGTAAGGTGTTGGTCTTCTGTGTTGGGGGTCTGGGGTTGGTCTTCTGTGCTGGGGGGGTACAGGTCCAGGGTTCAATCCTCGGTCCCGGCACCGATTTATCTGATTGCCAAATCCTTCCTTCACCTATGACAAGACGTGTATTAATCACAAATTGTGAATGTGTGGAATGCCAGGTCTCCACCGTGGTTCGGATCCCACGTTAAACTGTAGGTCCTCCATTTCATCTCACAATCACCCTACCACTACACATTAGCATAAGTGCGTATAACTCGAACGGGTAGTAAGACGTGGTGCTAATAATAATATACTCGACCAGGATTTGAACCCCGATATTCCTGTTATCAGCCAGCGAGTCCAACACAAGCAGGACGTGACCACCGATGCATCATCATAACTGAGTGGTACAAGGGGAAAATGAGTAGAGTCCAATCACAACCCAAATTGACATAGTGCTACCATTTGTTAGAGTTTAGCATTTAGCCATTTAGGAAAAAACACCCTCAGTTCACCCGACCGAGATTCGAACCTCGATCTCCCCGTACTCGGCAGTCTATCTCAACACGAAACTAGAGTGTTAGCTAACTATGCCATCGAGATGGATTGGCTTTAGTCTTTGTTCCCTTCCAAGGCCTCCTTTTCCCCCTGACCCCTAGCTAAGGGTCAATTATTATCTGTGATTAAAAAAAATAATGCACCACGTCTTACTATCCTTCGAGACTATCTCCATATTTACATTAATGTGGGTGGCACCAAGGAAGATATATAATTTAAAATGGAGTGTACCAGCATTCGTAGGGTGGAAAAGTGGAAAACCATTTAGGGGAGGTAAAAAACCACTAATTAGTGTATCTGGCCGGAATTCAAACTCTGACCTCCCTGGTCACCAGTGAACCAGACTAGTCAATCTTTATGTTTAGTCTGCGTGTCCACCGTTGGGGGTTTGTATTTACTAAGTATATAGTACACACATATATATATTAAATAACATGCCAGTAAACTTAATACATAAGTTACTTAGGACGGGAGTGACTAGAGTTTTCTCTATTACATTTCACCCCCAAGCAAGTGTTTCAATAGAAAGCGGAACGTAAAGAAAAAAGGATGAAGCAAGAGTGATAGAGAGAGAGAAACATGACTGTATAAAGAGAGAGGGAAAGAGAAGGTTTCATATTAGGCCATCATACTCCTAGTATACGAGGCATAAAAGACCTTGCTTATATGATGAAGGCAACGGAATTGGAAGCTTATTGCAAAGTTGTCGGAACGTTACGCTAGAAGACGGGGGAAGGGGGAGGAGGGTTGTGCGGGTGAGAGCTTGCTCAACTCAAAACCTCTTTTCTTCCCCGCCCTCCCCTCACCCCTTCAAAGCCTTCAGCCACCTCCTTCTACACACTAAGTATTAAACTTCATCTCATAAACAGCCTTATGAACGTTCCTTACTCCTTTTCATACACAAGTTATGAATACGAACCCGTCCCCTCCCCACTTTTGGCACTATCCAAC
>CABFOW010001151.1:0-39968 GCA_902141385.1 Timema californicum | reverse complement strand
AGGGCCAGTTTCATAGTCAAATTTAGTACGCCTCAAGTCCGGCGCTACACTAAGTTCATGACGACACCTACCTAAACTCGAATGGAATGGGCCGTTCTCGCATAGGAAACTGGCCCATTCCATTCTGGTTTAGGTAGGTGTCGTCATGAACTTAGTGTAGCGCCGCACTTGAGGCGTACTAAATTTGACTATGAAACTGGCCCTTAATCTCGAACGCGAGATTTGGCTTCCTCGTCTGATGGTCCCTTGGCGTCGTCCAATATTCCTTGCATTTTCTTGGTTACCGGGAGAGACCCTTAAAGACGTTGCTTACTTGGGCGAATTCGAAGCTATTTTGTGGGTCGGGTTGCATCTTAACTTTATGAACCTAAGCATGACTCTTGGATAAATATTAATCTGGTAAATAAATATTTCTATCGGTGGATAAGTTAAAAGTGTGTCTTATGACTGGCAGATAGCATTTATCCGCCAGATAAAATGTATTTATCCATCACATTTTTATCGGGAGGTTTAAGTACCTGATAACTTTTATCTGAAAGTTAAAATAGGTGTTGCCATAGTGACGTGTTGTTTTTCATGAGGTTTCACTTATCAGAAAATGTTTTAGGTTAAAATCTTGGCTCACGTGTCTATTAAGCATAGGCCCGGGTTCTAACTATATAAAGTTAGAACATTTATTTCCCACTTTTATAAACACTGACAAGCTTGTTGTAGAGTTATATTTATATAAAAACAAATTATCAAAATGCGAGTACAATAAATTAAATTTTGTAATCGTTGTACCAACTATTGCCCACATTTTGGCAGACACCGAAATTTGTATTTGCAAAATATCTTTGCTTCTGCGCCCACGTGACACCATCTGTTTCCTCGCACTAATTTAGGCGCCATTATTTAACAAATGTTGAGCGTTGTCGCCACTCGCTAGGTTGTAGCGCTATCAGCAGGGCTTATACGCATGCGCGCAACAGTAAAAACCGTACCAACCTTGCGTGCTTTGCATAAAAATATATTTATCCTACAGATAGTTGTCTGGCAGGTAAATTCAGTTCATAAGACGCGTAAAACATTACAATGACTTATAACTTTTATCTGGTAGATAACTTTAACCTTCCAATAGCAATATTTATCCGATAACCCTTAGGCGACCAAAGTAATAAATAGAAAGAGAGGGATGAAAATGAGTGGTTCACCCTGCGAGGTTTCTTGTTCTCATTCACTCCTGACTTCGTGCTTGGCTCAGGACAGGAGGAGAATCAGCGCTAGTGTGCAGTCTCCCCGCGCACTAAAAGTACGGTCCAAACTCATGAGACCGGTCGGTATAAGTCGCCAAAGAACTAACTCTACTACTATCCGAGTTAATCAAGCGACATGCGACTTTTCTAACTTGAGTTGTAACAAGTTAAAAGGGTTGTGCTATTATTACTAGATTAACTTTTATAAATAATCTTTATATACACTCTAATTTTCATAGAAAGGACTTTTTATTAATTATATTTTTTTTTTATCATTATATTATTTTATCATTCTATTATTTATTATTTTATCATTTTATTATTATTTTATCATTATATCGTTATTTTTATTATTTTATCATTAAATTATTTTATCATTATTTTATTATTTAATCGTTTTATCATTATTTTATTATGTTATCATTATCAATATATTTTTATTTTATCATTGTACTGTTACTATTATTATTTTATCAATATATTGTTATTTTATCCTTGTATTGTTACTATTATTATTTTATCAATATATTAATATTTTAGCATTATATTATTATTAGGTTCTTTGTCCTATATAAGGTCCATTCCTTTTGTCAGTGAAACTTAGACCGCTGACGCACCCTGTTCTCTGCCTTCTCCTTCAGCTCCCAGAATGTTCTTCTTTCCTTCATTTAATTTAATATTTGAATTCTCTTCCTTCCTAAGCTCTTCTTTCCCTCACACTCTCCTTCTATGACGTTGTTCATATATTTTATGGAGGTCAACATTGATGAAATTTTACTATATTACTAATACTATTTCATAGGTATTGATAATATCTACCTAAAGTGACAGCTGCAGATCACATGACTTGACGTATGAATAAGTGGAAGCAGATATACTATATTTTTATAGATATCAGATAAGGCTATTTCTATTAAAATTTGACTCTAGGGGGCTAGTTAAATACATATATAAATAATACTAATTTTGACTAGAAATAATTAAATCGTCAAACACACATAATGTATATATATTTTTCTTTTTGTCAAAAGTTTTTCACGAAAATGAAAGTATTTTGGAAAAAAGTTGATAGCTATATTGTTTTTCTGTTTTCCACTTTAAAATTTAAATTAAGGACCAATTAATCTAAGTTAATATCTTTCAGTCGGGTTAATAAGAGCGTATTTAAACTGTATCTGTGATATGTTCTCTCCCACTAGGTTCCTATTTGACCATTCATACATTGACTCTCGTCTACAAACCTTACATGCGAGTTTATTTGTTGGTAATGGGCAACCAGTGTGGTACTGAGTGAGAACAAATCACTAATACAAATTAAAGTAAAACTGCTTTCCCTGGCATCACGACAAGCAAGACTACTGATTTAAATATTTGTGAGATTTTACATACAAATCTAGGATTTCAAATGGGTAGATCAACACCTGAATTTATTTAGGAGTCCCTCTTCTGAGCCTACGTGTAATACTTAATTAAGGCAGATAATACAGCTCAAACATGACGTCATGTCACGGTACAATCTTCAGTATTCTACTTAAGAGTTAAAAATTAGACCATTGTAACGGTTTTATCATATTTAAAAAAGTAAAACACGCTATTTTATTACACTCATGTTGTGGTTTTATAAAAGATGAAAATCTTTTATTTGGAATATATTTTGATAAAACTAATAGTTTTTGATCTATAAGCAAATATTATTTTTAGGTCTTAGGAATGTGAAAATGATTGTTATACTTTTTGGTGGGTAAATTTGTTCCTCTTTTCTTCAATGTATTTGTAAGAGAGTATATTATTTAAATAATGCTCTTTGGTGTCATGTTTCTGCAAAAATGTGTAATATTTAATTTCACAGAGTTTTTGGTAAATACCTTTATTAAGGTAAAAGAGAAATAGAGATGTTTTTTTTTGTGCACCGCACCAATTATTTAATAATAATAATAATAATAATAATAATAATAAAAGGAAAGCATCTATTCCTCGCTTGTTTCTTCCAAGATTCCAGGGTAGCCCAGTCCCGCTGGGTTGTTTATATGCTACACACTGCCCCCTCTTCGTCCTGATCTCACCACGTGCTGATATGAGTGTGGGGGAAGAGGGGGGTTGAAGGGGTAGGTCCTCTACATGCTATCTGTGATTAGTGAGACACACACAACAGATTTATTAGAACCGATATGAAGCTCCTCCCTTAACATTTGGTCCAGATCAGGGGCTACTCATAATTTCTGTGAAAATTGATTTACTTGGAATGTTTATCTTGAGCAACATTTTTCTTGTGTCCTCTGGTTTTATATATATGCATAAACAAACACAATCTTACACAGATATATTGTTTTAACAAGTATGTAAGGAATGCCAGATGACATGCTTTAAACATTTCAACAAATCGTCGCCGCCTTACTTACTAAAGATATCATCATTTGCTTTGAAGTTTATTTTGGGCTTATCGAAGTTAGCCCATTGGCATACACGTTGGCTTATATTTGTTGGTAGTGTTCATGAGTCATCTCAATTTATTATCTTATAGTACAGCGTCTCACTACCCTTTCGGTTTAGGTGCTTATGTACTAATTACGCTAATGGCTTTAGGGATTAGGAAGGTTATCTTGTAAGTGCATCCATATTTGCGTTGATGGAGAGTGGAAAGCCATTTTGGGGAGAAAAACCTCAGTGTGCACTCGACCGAGACCATGCGGCCAGCGTAGTGGGCTAAATCTCAATTAAACTCCATCTGAACTTAAGATAGGCCTGTATTCAACATAAACATTTCATTAGCTCTAAATATGAGGTAGGTTTTTACAGAATGTACCCTAACATGGGGGGCCCACTTCACCGGTAGACAGGAGTCACAAAAACAATGAAAAAATTTAGTATAAACGGGTGTCCCATTTGATCTTATTTCAGATCTATAGTCATGATTGTACCCCAGTAATGTGGAGCTGCTTAACATTACAGGACGTGCTCAAAATGGCCATCTCTGGGCTGAATGCGAGCTTACAGCACTTTCAAAAATAAATTGAGGTTGAAGGAGACCATTTTGAGTACTTCTTATTCTATATATTAAATATGCAAGTTATCATAGTTGTAAAATACATATAAATATCATAGTAATTAAATTTAAAAAAAGACACCTAGTCACAGGAATCGAAGCCGGGATCTTTGAACATATGTTTAAATTGGATTTTTTTCTTCTATTGTTTGTATATGTCTTGTTCACCGCTGTAGTGGATCACATATGTTACGGTACACCTCGTATAAACCGATTAACCTACGAGTGGATATACGTGACAGCTAGATAAACAATTAGACCTACTTTAAAGTTAAAAGAATTTGGGTTGAGAAGTTCAAATTTATAGGAAAAAATACCCATAGTTTCTCGGGGTTAGTTTCTCGGGGGTAAAATTGGGAGACCATTTAGGGAAAAAAAACCAAGCCCTCAATACATCCACCCAGGATTCGAACCTTGATATCCTCACCATCTGGTGTATTTATTGTTTCGAGTGATGTGTAAGGCTTCACTCTCGCAATAGACTGGACTGCTGATGGCGAGATATTGAGGTTCGAATCTCGATCAGGTGTACTGAGGGTCGATTTTCCTAGTGGTTTTACAATCTTCCTCCACGCAGATGTGAATACACGTCCTCAACATTCAACCTTTATTATCTCTAACACACCAGCGTAAGTTGAACATATGTGTGTATACCAAACGGGTGGTAAGACGTGGTGTTAAAATATTTATTTGGAGGATATTCTGCAAAAATTTCAAGAATATTTCCAAATTATATGCCGATCCAAATAGGCTTTCCGTATTGTCGGTATTTGGAAGCCTTTCACTGGATTTAGGTCTCGACACATGTGACCACAAGGACCTTATTCTCCTGCCCCCTCCATCTCCTATTTTTCCTGTTACCCTGTTTTTCCTTGGCTACACAAACCAGACGCGGGGTCCATCCAGATCCACAAATTGTCGACAGGCGGAGTAGTTTCTTTATTCACACCCTCTTACAAAACTGTAGCAATGTTTACGTTTAGTTTCAAGTGACGTGACCTCTGTGACTTCTACCCTTATTCATAAACCTTCCACCGCAGCCCCCCCCTTTTTTTTACAACTTTTCTTTCCCCACCATCATCATCATCATCATCAAAACACTGAGCTCATTCTCTAATAATAAGATAACAGTACGTATAGTTAGAACGCAGTAGGAAGAACACTTTAGATAATACGATCTTTTTTCTTTTAGGGTCAGCATTAATACATTTTATTATAGTAATAATAATATTTTAGCGGTATTGTTACTATCTATCAAAATTTACAACTACATATCGCATAATTTGGCGTATGTCTATGTAAAATGCTTTATAAACTTTGGTTGCGTTCTTACTTTGTTTTTAGACTACCCTGTTTGTGGCAGTGAGCTACAACACGTTTTTCTAACTAGTGGATGTATCTGAATACAACAAATTACCAAATCGATTTTCACATGACTATACCTAAATTCAGGTGATCTTGAGCTGTCACTTTTGATATATATTATCATTAATTGACTACAAAATAACATAACTTGGATATTATTTTATTAATATTATTTATTTACAAAATTAAAGTTGAGCTACGTAATAATCTGTACCCGTACTTTTTATTTTACAATAACACGTTCTTGTATCATTAGCTATACTACCATACCACGTGTCTTACTACCCACCCGATCTTTAATCTGCTCTTTCTCTCTCTCTCTCTCTCTCTATATATATATATATATATATATATATATATATGACTCTGTGTGTATGTGTGCGTGCGCGCGCTTCAGTGGCCACATATTTTTAAGCACTACTCTCGTAATAGACTAGACAGCTTATGACAGGGGTTCGAATCCCTGTTGGATGTACTGAGGGTGTTTTTTCCAAATTAGTAGGCCTATACGTCCACTAAATTCTACCTTCCTCGTCCCTATGTCACTAGTGTAATTAGTATATAGTTCGTATAACCTTAACAAGTAGCTCAAAAAGCTGCTCAAAAAAATCCTCACATATATCCTACGTTTATCCTGTAGACAGTGTTTCCAACACTTTTTTTGATCGTGACCCTAAATATAGTTTTCCATTTTGGTGACCCATGTAGTTTCAATTGACTATTATTTTCATATTAGTGTTTATTAAATTAACTTAGCTGAGTTTATTTAAATAACAAGAGCAAAACTAATTTCAATGACAACCTTTTTAAACAAACAAAATGTAGATCGATTTAAAAAAATAAATTAAAATGTGACTTTGGGCCAAATTCATAGTCAGACTTAGTACACCTCGAGTGCGGCTCTAGGCTAAGCATAAGACGATACCTACTCAAACCAGAATGGATTGGTCCAGTTTCGCAGAGGAATTTGGCCCATTTCATTCTTGTATAGGTAGATGGTGTCTTGAATGAATTGTATCTAGTTTAGTTTAGGTGTAATAAATCTGACTATGAATCTGGCCCTTAGTTTTGATCGTTGCAAGACCAGGTAATGAGGGATGGAAAGGAACGCGAGANGTTGCAAGACCAGGTAATGAGGGATGGCAAGGAACGCGAGAAAAGGTAAGTATTTTTGCAGTTTTAATTTCAAAACGTCTTTTTCTTGTAAAAATTAATCAAAATATTGCTTTAGTACAAAAGTTTAATTTTCTTCACAGGGCTATAACAACAGTTCTTGAATATCTGTCGAGGATAATGACAACTTTTTCTCTTCATTTAAAAGATTAAGTCATCTTATGCTTCTATACTCATGACAGCTATAGCAACATTTTATTTATTTTGACCAAAAAAAAGGTTTTACACCAAAAAAACTGTCTTTCTTGCGTAACTTTGCCCAGAGATAGTCTGTCTATATTCTCAAAAGCGTTAAAAAACCTTTTTCAACTTACCGAGTGAGCTGGGTTTGAAATTTCAAGTTTTTTTAATCTAGCACCACGTCTTACTACCCGTTCAGGCTATACGTTTAAGTACTACTCACGCTAATGAGTTAGGAATGGGTAATGCTGAATTTAAAGGAAGTGAACCTGCATTTGCGAGGAAAGATAGTGGAAAGCTCCAATTCACCCGACTGATATTTGAACCTTGATCTCCCCAGCCTCAGCAATCTAACTCCATACAAAACTAGCACGTTAGCTAACTACGCCACCGAGGAGGGTAATTCCAAATAAAGGAGGGGTTCGAAACATTGTTCCAACACTGTTGCTGTCGTCAGAATTCCAGTAATTATTCATAATACAACAGTTTTATTAAGTGTTTGTAATTGTAATATTTCATAATTTTTGATAAATATTTTTTGAGACCTTTCCGATACTCTCAGGAACCTTTTTGTGGACATCATTAGGGTCGTAACCCTTGGTTTTACTTTTGTAAGGTATCAAGATACTGTTAATTGGTTCCACTATTGCGTAGATTACAAATATTGAACCATAATGAAATCAGTTCATGATCGGATGCTATAAATCATGGTAAAAACATACACTAATGAGAAGGTAGAATTTAAAATAAACGCTCCCACACTTGCGTGGAAAAAGAACGTACAACATTTTTGAGAATAAAGAACCTTAGTTCATCTTGACCGGGATTCGAAATCCAACCTTTTCTCCACAGTTATTTTAATTCACAGTCTTTAGTTTGTGTTTAATATCCTTTTGTTAACCATATGATTTTTTTACTCTCCGGTTTTTACCACCCCATCCGGGCCTTATGTCTTTTTCTAGAACCAGATATTACTGCCCGTTCGGTTTATACGAATATGTACAAATTACGTTAATGTGTTGGAGACTAGAAATGGTAAATTTATAGGAAGTGTACACACATTTGCGTGGAGGTAGTGAAAAACCCGACTGGGATTCGAGCCCCACTCTCCCCGTCATTGACAGTCTAGTGATGCCTTAGACCATGCGGCCACCGAAGTGGTTTAGAAGAAATATCGTCAAACGTTTTGGAGAGGAAATAATTCACTCCCATTAATTGTAAAAATAAAAAAAATGCAATTTATTCTAATCCAAAACCACGGCCATCACTATTTCATCCATGACCTTACACAAAGTGGAAACCATAAACTTAACCGTAATGTGTTCTGGTATTTGTCAATCCCCCATTCGACCCTTGTCGTTGCTCTCACAACTCTTCTTGACACACGACCATAACAAATAACGATTATTTGCTCCGGAACAGGGGTAAGAGCCCAGCAGACAGAAAAAAAAAATCATGTCTAACATAAATTTGGCTTAGGGGTAGATATTTTAATAGTGCGTCCAACATCAATGCTATAAACGACTTTTTTTTTAACACTGTGCCTTTCTCACTACCACTCGGGTTGTACGCATAGGTGCTAAGCTAATGGATTAGAGATGAGAAAGGATGAATTTTAGAAGAAGTATACTGGCATTTGCGTGGAAGAAAAGTGGAACTCCATTTAGGAAAAATCACTTTGTCACACACGACTGGTATTCAAACCCCGATACCCCTGGTATGGACAGTCTAGTTTTTCTCGAGAGTTTATTACTTAGACCATGTAACCACCGTAACTGCTAACAATCGGGAAAAGACTAGGCGGTTAGCTCAAAAGGAAATAACCTGTTTCGTTGGTATCAGGGTCTAATTAACGTATCACTATCGTGTTGGATTGGACTGACGATGAGAGGGAGGAGATATAGGCTCAATCACCAGTCTGGTGTATTAAGGGTGGTTTTCCCTAATTGGTTTTACACTCTTCCTCCACGCAAATGAGGGCTCATTTCCTTTAAATTCAACCTGCCTCATTCCTATCCCTGATTGATAATAAGACAGTAATAAAACCACAAATAAACTGTAGGGAATAGGGGTAGGGAGAACCACAATGATACATAGACTGATGTTTTTTATACACCTCATGTTACTACCCATCTGAGCTGTTCTAATTTAACTACACTAATTGGGTAGTTATGAGGAAGGAAGAGTTATAGGGGAAACATTCCAGAGTTTTCTAGGAGGAATATTGAGTTTGGGGAGAAAATAATTTAGGAGAGAAGACACCCTTGGTCAAATAGGCCGGGTATTATAACCCTAACCTCACCATCACTATCAAATCATAATACTCCAGCTTAACATTTGGTCCACGCGCTCATCACCCCGAGGTCACAGTGATAAAACACAAGTGAACAATATACACCCCACCGAGATTCGATTAGGATTTCATCAATATATATATTTACGTTTTATTTGGCAAGTTTTAAAGATTGAAACAAAAACCATTGACTGTTTAGTTTATTTACGAAAATGGTCAGCAGGAGTCTTCTTGCCACGATGTAGATTAAAAAATTCAGTGGAATAATCTGTCAATCTAGAACAAGAAACAAGGAAAACATAATTTTGTAAGGCGAGTCAATGCGGTCCAGCGCAAATAGTGGAATGAGTGTGTGTAATCGTGAGTGGTAGAGAGATAGATGTAGTCAGTAGACAAACAAGAGGCCTCGCAGGGCAAAATGATAATTTTTTTCTCTCTTAATTTAATGCCGTACATATTCGTCTAAGTGTGATAGTGCTTAGTGTGTCTAGGTGTGTTAAGTTAAGATTAAACCCGCTTCACGAAACGCTTTGGATTCACCCAAGTAGGCGGCGCTGTCAAATCAAAATGAGGGTAAGGGTGGAGGTGCCCTAGAGACTGGGAGTTAAGGTGCGTTGTTTCGTAATGCTAATAGATAGATATTTGTTTGTACAAATCAAATATTTCTTTGATATATACGTTTTATTTATATTTTCAACACATCAGCAGTTCTAGAATATCCATCATGAGCATCGTGAAATTTGAGCAAAACTGTTTTTCTTTTCAATTTAAAACGTTTCCACTCAAATGACGCAACACCTGACACATATTAAAGAGCTGTGGCGATAAATAAAGCTAAAAAGTTATATTAAACCTAGCGGATGAAACAATATTTATTTTATCATATTCTGAAATTTGAAAAATGACACCTGAACACGGGAATCGAACCTGGGACCTTTGGTTTGATTACCATGTCCAGGTGTAATTTTTAAATTTTCAGAATATTATATCTAGATGGAGTAATCCTCATTAAAATCATAGATAATAGTTTTGACTGATTGATTCTTAAATATATATTTTAGTTTGTGCGAAAAGAGCTAAGATTTTAAAAACTACCAAAATATAGGACCTATCTCGAGCTGCTTTCTCCCCGTCACCTCGACTCCAGCTACATTTTTTTCGCACTGTATGTTTGTGTGTCAAAATAAAACTTTCATGACGATGAGCATTCGTTTTGTTATAGTTTTTTTCTTTAAATGTGTAACTTACCTTGTATTCTTGGACATGCCATGTTTTATAACGTTGTCACTTTTAATATGTAGGCTATACAAATTATTAACATTTATCCAAAAATTCTACGTGTACTCTTAATTATTCTAACTCTTTGTGTACACATAAACTGCATACAGTCTGAGTTTCATAGGAAGCCCCGTTATTTGAAAAATGGAAACTCATTTTGACACAATGTCGTAAAAATATATATTTCAATAGTATTTACATGCTTTGTCAATTTTATTAGTTATGAAAAAGAGAGATTTTGTAGTAATCCTTAAGGAAGTACTATTGGAAATTTTGATAAATCTTTATATTAACTTTTCTATTTATATTAATAAAATGAAGAGTTTGTTTGTTTTTCTGTCGTTTTGTCATGAGCATTAAGCAATGTATACAGCACCAAGAGGGCTGACATTTTAAAATTAGTAGCCTCTGTGCACTAACATATGAACATCAAATATGTAATTTAAATTTTTTGGTTATATTTTTTGAAATCTATTAAATAATGGGGTGAAATAAATAAAATGAAGATTTTTTGTTCTGTATGTTTGAAGCAAACTTCTGTTAGTATTTAATAAATCAAATACTACATATTTACAAATATCAAATTTTAGTGAGTTTTAATAAATGTTGGTGGTCGAAAGTAGGCTTCTTAATAAATTAGGGCTTTATTTTATATCATTCCCATATTTGTAAGACACCAGTAGGCTAGTTTTTATGTACATAGCGTTCAAATTAAAGCTGTACTATATGAGGCTCCACCATTATTTATATGCCTATAATTATGCTGAAATAGTTTTTTACATTCTCATATAAATGAAGTATTTTAGTCATTAACATTTTTTGACCCCTAGATTATAATGGATCTAGGGAGTTTTATACGCCTGGTTTTACAAATTGTGTTGGTCCTTTTGACCATCTATCCCTGGGGTTAGAGCCAAAACGCTTTAACAAACTTGGTTCAAACTTAATATTATGATGGTATATACTCATAACACAAGGTAGAATCATGAGTATAATTCTAAACCTAAAATTAAAGATAGTTTACTGATGACTGATTTTTGAAAATTTGAAATTTTTCTTAAACGGCTCTGACGATTTTCATTGAAATATATATCTGGAGAAAGTTCTACATGATCATTATTACTGTATACGTTTTTTTAAGGGTATACATTTATTCAAGAGTAGTTTACTGATAAGAGATTTTTGTTTTAAATTGTTTATAGCCTTTATAAAATTATTTTTTTTATATAATAGTGGTCTTTCTTAGTCAGTACATTATATAAAATCACGACTACAAACCAACTTATTCTTATAACAACACATATTTGTGGTCACGTGATTTAAGGCATCAAGTTTTCAACAGACTGGATTACCAGTGACGGGAAATTTGAGGCGGGGGGATGGGGGCTGGATATTGATTTATGATTTGTTTTCCAATCTTATCTCCATTAAAATATCAAGGCACTATTTTTATACTATTTTCCTTATCCTATTCTTAAATAAAGCCGTCAAAAACCTCGGCTGCCTATGATCCGAACGGGTATTTAAGACAATCTGGGAAAAAACCATACATTATTTTCTGTTTTAAACGTAATTTGCCGTCTGTCAGTTCATGAATGTGAAACATGTATTTTTTGACCCAGCTTTAAATCGAACCTGAAATCTAAGGCACATTAGACAAATGGGTCACAAAATAATCTAATGTTTTGGACGTCAAAACATCTAAATATAGTAAATAATAACCTAAAAGAGTGATATTGATGCAAGATGCTCCGATATATAAAAAAAGACATGTCCTCAAAATGTTTATGACGTAGTCAAAACAGAAATAAACAAATTATTGTTGGTTTAGTTTGGAGGGGGAGGGTAGAGAAAGAGAAAAGGAAACATAAGATTAAGGCCGTTTGAAAATATGATGATATATATTGAAACAGCTCTTTTTGTTTTTGTAGTCTAGTAAAAAAGAGTTTCTTTGTATTGAGTGCAGCACTATAATGAAGCATTATTTTGGGTGGTTCTGACAAATTGTAGAAATACGTTTTTGAGGTCGTAAAGCTAAGCGCTATAGTTTAAAAAAAAATGTTAAAAGTTTTTATCCCTCTATTTTGCTACGCCCATCTTTTTAGTGCTGTGTTAGGTAAATAAAGTTATAAACACGTAAATAAATTGCCATATGTTTGAATGAAGGCGATTTTGTGATCATTGTGAAGTAGAAACGTTTTGAGGGCATGCAATTAAAAGTTTAATGAGGGTAGCACTTTGAAAGCAGTACAATGATTTGACCTTCATCAAGGCCAAAGCTCTAAATCCTTTGTTGAGAATGATTATATATCAAAGAGCAAATCATGAATGACAATGTTTGTGTTTATTTTTGTATCATATTAAAATTCCTGGGGCAAGATTTTGGTGTTTTAAGTTTGATTATGGTAGTAGGGTTTTGATAGAAAGAAACAACTTTTAGAAAATAGCTTACACACTTTTTTGCGGTCAACATCGGTAATATTTTAATATATTTTAAGTGTTATTTCATGATTATTGATGATATCTACTAAAAGTGACATGCAGAGAACATCATTTGCCGTATGAATACGTGAAAGTATATCTAGTAGCTTTTATAGCTATCAAGGATTTTCCTACTAAAGTTGGACTGTTACTTGTAAGAACAGATTTGTGTTAGGTTGTGTCAACTTGACAAGACTTGTGTTACACATGTGTAAAGTCTGTTTCCAAACTATTATACATGTGGAATATATATCAAGTATTGTGATACTGAGCCCGTAACAAAGGGTAAACCTACAAAGGCATCTGTCTGATCTTGTCTGGCTTTCTGGTAATAAGGATGTTAGGAGTGGGGATCCAACTCCCGGCTGGGTGGATTTTATTTTAGTGGTTTCTCACACGCAAATAATAGTACACTTTCTCGTAATTGTAACTTCTTTATTCCATCCTCAATAGTGTATATATGCCTACAACACGTATGGGTTGTAAGACTCTAAACGTGGCCTGCTTAAAGGATTTTATATAAAAATTTTATTAAATGGTACATTTTATATGCCCTCTACTCTGAAAAAAAGAAGGATTTCGGCCTTCATCCTGCCTGTGTGCGTGTATGTACTTTAATAAAAACCCTAACAGTTATGAAATTTTAAAAATAAATCGTAATTTTAAATGTTTTTAATTTATCAGTTTAATTAGATTTGAAGGGTATAGCTTTAAAAGAGGAAAATAACAATTTTAACCCAATTTGAGTTCAGCTTCCATCTGTTAGCGGTTAGACGATCAGGATACCTTTTTAATGTACTTTAAATATGATTAAAAGTCGATTTTTTTGATTTTTTTTAGTACTAGCTGTGGATGTTATGGTGTTTGAAATATAAAAGTTGTCCTCGAAAATGTGTGTATTGTGACTTTGAGCCTTCTCACCCCCTGTATCCTTCATTTAATAACAACTCTTACAGGTCTACATACAATTATAAGGACACTGATCACTGCTTATGGTCATTTTAATGAGATTTTAACACACTTCGGTGGCCGCATGGTCTAAGGCACTCCTCTCGCAGTATAATAGACTGCCTATGACGAGGAGATTGAGGTTCGAATCTCGGTCGGATGTACTGATTGGTTTTTCAAGATGATTTTCCACGCTTTCTCTTCACGTAAATGCGGCTACACTTCCTATAAATATGACCTTCCTCATCCCTAAAACCATTAGAATAATTTTTACACAAGTGTATAAGCTGAACGGGTAATAAGAAGCGGTGCTAAAAAAATAGATTTTACCCGATTCAGCAGCCAAATGGTCTAAGGCGTCACTCTAGTGATAAACTGGCTGGCAAAGGATGAGGATATCGGGGGCTCGAGCCCCATCAGTGTCTACTGAAGGTGTTTTTTCTTAAAGGGTTTCTCACTCTCTTTCCATGGAGATGATGGTAGATTATCTCTAAAAAAACACCTTCCTTTTCTTTGTTTATAGACCTATTATAAGTAAAAAAATCCAAATATGTCAAGAGTATTAAGTTTTAAATTAATTCAGCCAACCAAAATAATTTTAAATAAGACTTAATTAATAGAGCCCTTTCAGTTGGAGATAAAAATATATCATGCCTGATTAAGATACAGAAAATTTAAAATAAAATATAATTTAATTATGACCTCTTTGTCAATTCATAGATTGATAAGACTAATGGTGGGAGTTTAATTCATGTGAAGTTTGATAAAGGACATTCATTTGCGTCATCAATTAGTAAGAAACAATTTTAAATTTATTGACGAGAACAGCTTTCCTTATCAACATTTGCCTCGCATCCAAGATAGTTTATGTCCCTTTTCCGGTCAGTTCAAATGGTATAGGCCTATTAGTCTCGTATTCAACCTTATACAGGATGAGTATGACGATAGCAGTGGGTAACAAATATCAAATACCCGCGTCGGCGAGCACGTGGGCAAAACCTTATGTTAGACACGTTTGAGTTGTTGGTTAAGAATAGGACGGGGTTCGACCTCCAACTGGGTGTACAGTCTAATTTTGTCATAGGAAGAACTTCAGGACACGACTTATAAACTAACGTAAACCTATAACAGACACAACGTCCAGCCTCCTTGCCGTTAATTCACCGCTATTAAATGGGAAACCCACATTCCACCAACTATAAATTGTTCACCCATGTCAAGAATTGAAAATGGCACGATTGATTACCTCAGTAGACAAATAAGGCTACCGACTAAGCTAAGGTGTTGGATAAGTCTTCGGATAATACAAACACATTATGTGGACAAAATAGATGCCATTTTACCATATTCCAAAGAGAAGATCCTCTGCACATCAAAAGCTAGAGAACATTTAAAATATTCAAGAAGCTTACGTCCGACAGACGGCTTTTATAAGAGCCCACTTTCGACCAATAACATTGATTGAAAATCATTAAGATTTAGCACTCTATAAATATGTGTTATTTGATATATATTAATAAAATGAATTTCTTTGTGTGTACTAAACATTGTGAGATACTACAACGCACATGGCTGCAATTTTAAAATTAGTAGCCCCTGTGTACAAACATGTGCACATTGAAGCTGGAATTTTAAATTTCTGGCCACACTTCTTTAAATTTAATACGAACGAAGATTTTACTTTCCTGTCTGTTTGAAGCGAAGAAAAGCATCACCTGGGGGTAGTCATGCGATTCACTACGCGGTCACCCTGAGAACGACTGGTACTTTAGATGGGTGGTACTTAAGATGGGTGATTGATTATAAAGTTTGTCTCAAGGGTTAAAAACTTCCAATAATAATTCCTTATCTATTTATATAATTTATTTTTACATTATTAACTAAACTGACTTATATTGTAAATACAATTATTATATATTTTTTAATGTCATTGAGGCAACATGAGTTTCAAGTTTTCAAATAACGTTCTTCCTATGAAAATCAGACTGTAGTTAATCTCTCCGAGCAAATAATCGTGTCCTAACAAACACGCGTCTTATCAAACGGTTAGTGATTTAATAGTTGGAGGGGAGTGGGGTTGATTGTAATTAGAGGGGATAAATAAATTAGATAAAATAGCTGGAGACGTCGGACATGACCATCAGCTGTGGTTGTTTGGAGGTCAATTAATGGCGGTGGGTGGGCCTCTCACTGTATGATCAAGTTTTCATCGTTACATAGCTGTGATATTAAGAACTTGAATCAGCACCTAGACATGTGAGATGGAAAATGTTTATTTAATTTTTGTTTCCCAATGAATGCAATAAAATTATCCTAAGTTTAAAAAATATAAGTCGGCCACCTTGGTTAGAGAGAAAGTATCAATCGCTGTCAGACCACACGGCTTAAATACTGTGGTCTTGTCATTTTATGGAATCACTACTCTATTCTGTCAACAATTATATTCCCTTTCACCCTTCACCTACAACCATTCTTTGTCATGTAAATAATAAAGATTGGAAAGCAAACTACCAAATTTCTTATTGCAAGATAGGTCGAAATCTCGCTGCTGGTTCTCAAATATCTTAAAATTTTCTTTTGGGAACCCATCAAAAAATTAGTCATTGTAAAAGGAAGGCTAAATCATAGTACAATCACATATAACTGCAAATTTGCTTAATAGTTTAAAATAGCTTAAATGGCTTAAATGAGCTAATGTTACATCTTCACAAATTAATTTATATAAATAAAACTCATTATAGAATTGTAAATAAAAGAGAGATGTGTTGGAATCTTTCGACTTTATTTTGGCATGAACCATATTTTGAAATAAGGCATCTTAAAATTAAGTATTAAGCTATGGCTGATTGTCTGTGCAGAAATTTATCGCTTACCAAGACGTCCTCAACACCATAAACAATAAATGTCTTTCATTAGCATACACATATCGACTACAGCGCTCAGTGGTTGAATGTATGCCTAACTTTGGGTTTGTTGTAGACCATATAATATAAATACTTCTATATAATCCCCTTGGATTCAATGCTCTTAATTTAAACATAAATGAATATATTTTTTAAAATGCCGAGTTACCGTATTATTAGTTATAGTCTCGTTTACCAGTGACAGAGAGGTTGGGGTTCGAATCCCAGACGGGTGTATTGAGGGTGGCTTTAGATTTAGATATTTGTTACTCAAATAAAATAAAGTCTGTGTATATCTTTATTAATTTGGTAATAACTATTTCTCAGAATGATAGGCAATTGAAAGTATACTCAAGTTTTCTTGCGAACGGACGTATTTATACGTCAAGTCTTGTAATCTGCATTTATCACTTTTGCTAGATATTATCAATACTTCTAAAATAATAGTAATAATATGGTAAAATGTTATCAAGTGTGACCACAATAAATATGTATTTACTATAAGAGGCTCGAAATGTCCATTCGCCGGCCGGTGAAAGATTAAATTTTACGTCGTGATCATAAAAGTTTGGGTAGCACTACTTTTGATGAAGCTATTAAATAGTAGTTGGGATAACTTTAAACGAAATTAGATATGTATTAAACTTTGTAAAGGTAGTTATTAATTCGTTCACTCGTAACTGGGGCCTAGTGGTGTATGGAGACGTTTAGCGAATTTGACTGCAATTAATAGAGGGTTCAGGCCCCGAATCTTTGACGGTTTAACTATGGGTATTTTATTTTTCACCACAAGAGGAATCTCTTCGTGTATTAATGATAAGATTTTATTTAATAGTAAAGATAATTACTTGTGGAATGGTAATTCATACATATTCTCTGGTTTCTGGTTATAATTTTTGTTTCACAAACCTCCCTTTTTATTCAATCTAATCCTATGGAGATACATTTGAACGAAAGCAGTTGGATCACTAGAAAATGATTATGATATGTTGATCAAAACTTCATTGCGACTCCTCAAGGGTTATCAATCATAATCATCAAACTGGACCACACAGAAGAGAACTAATTGGAAAACAGACGAACTATGCACTCGGTTTCAAGGGAAACATACAATCGAATATAAAGGACTGTGTGCTAAAATGAGATTCCGGTTGAATTCCATTGAAGTATAAAACTTATTACATTAAGAAAATAACCTTGTATTTAGGATGGTAATACACCGTCATATTTATTTTATTAAAGTTAATTATTATTATTATTATTATTATTATTTAGCACCGCGTCTTACTACCTGTTCGGGTTATACGCTCTAAGTACTAATTACGCTAATGGATTAGGAATTGGGAAGGTTTAATTAGAGGAAATGAACCAACATTTGCGTGGAGGGAGAGTGGAAAACCATTTAGGGAAAAAATCAGTTCACCCGACCGAGTTTCGAACCTCGATCTCACCGTCCTTGGCAGTCGAGCTCAACACGACTAGCGCGTTAGTCAACTACGCTACTGAGGTGGGTATTTACTTAATAGAGCATGTGCTAAGGTTTTTACTAAGAAAAATGGCAAAGTCTAGACATGAGACCTAATCAAACATTTAACTATACAGTTTGACGAAACTGTTTTATACGATGCAAACTCTATATTTATTTTAGATAAATCCATGGCGTAAACCCGCGGTCGAGTCATACCGACAAAGCGGTCACCATCTGTTGGCGAGTATAGTGTCAACCTATGTGGATATACGGCTTAATGTGGTCAGCACAACTGACCATTCAGCCATCGATCTCGGTTATCTACCCCCAGACCCGCTAAGTTTTCATTCAAGTAAATTCTCGATCGTACGTGCGAGGTTGACTCCGTTCCAAATCCACTGCTTTACAGTAAATCTGTAGGCGGCGGGGATCGAGCTCTGGTTATCTCTATCTGTAGCCATGAACTCTGATCACTAGACTACAGAGGTGTTTCTCCATATTTATAACATTCATTAAGTGTGTGTTTTAAAATTTTGTACCCGGACTTTTAGAAGTTTCTCGGTCCATTTGTAAATTTGTTCGATATGATTCTGGATGTGTCAATTTCAAATTTGTTTTTAGCAAGTAGCCACTCATTCCAATAAAATTACATCTATTAGCCCTAAGGTAAGCAACTTATGGCCAACCAGACTTATTATATCCGAACTGAAAAAGATTTAGCAAAAACAACTGTCATCATCAAACTAAACTAATAACTATAGGAGAAATATTGAGTTGAACATTTTTTATCGATATTTTTTTCCGGAACGGCCCCATTTTTATTTTCTCGCTATCTTACATGTATAGAAAGTATTTTTATCGTTAAAAAAATCAAACTTGAGATTTTTATGAATGTAGACGTTTCATGACCCCACGAATCCGAAAAAGTGGTTTATTAATTTCCGTATGTCTGTCTATACCTCGGACTAGAGCCCTAACTGTTTTACCAATCGGGCTAAAACTTGATATATAGCGTTTTTATAGGGTTGCCCCGAGGGATTTTTGGAATTGGATATATACCCATAAAATTAGTGGTACTTTACTGGAGAGAAATAAGAGAAAAAAAATCGATTTTCTATAAGTTATCTCTAGTGATTTTGATCAAATTTCACTTATAAACATTTATAAATATTACAAGCAAAATGGCTACTTTCAATATTTCGGCAAAATTAAAAATTACTTTAAGGGTTTCTGTCTGATACGTAGATTTTAATTTTTAATTATATCCCCGTAAGTCTTTGAGATATAAAATCACTTATCATTTCCTACATGTAGATCTATTTATAAAATACATCTCTTACTTCAAATATATTTTTATAAAACAAACTGTTTCCAAGCCATAACTTTTCGAACACTTAGGTAAATTATTGCGACCGTCGAAAAAATCCAACCCGAGATGTTGATTGATGCTGCTGACCCATGCACTAACCCATAATTGAATATTTTGATTTCAATTCTTTTTTGGGGGGGATAGCGCTATCAAATTTGCAATTTATATTAATAGGGATATTTTTTCTGCACATGTGTATGTACTTAAAACATGTATGAAATTAATGACCTGCGTACCTACCAAATAACGCATAGGTTTCTATGATAGTTGCTTGTTTTGCTAATAGTCACCATGATATATTTTGGTCGTCAAATAGTTATATTAGTTGACTCGTACTGAATTAAGCGCGGAAAAATCCGGGTACCAGTTTAATCGAACCAGAGACCATTGCCTCTATTGTCTGTCTTTCAATCACCAACGAGCAACGTGGAGTCTGTCTGGAGGCAAGAGACACAACAGACCGGAACAGACGCTGTTACTCCGATGTATTTACAACTGCAACAAAGAGGTTATGTTGTATCTTACAGGTGGATTTATTGCTCTTGGGAGTTGCACTGGGGTCACTAGATGATGCCGAGTTGCGATACAGTGGCCCTTGTACCTGGCGGTGTACCACCGCCACCCACAGTCCACGCGGAGCTAAACCTGGCTCACACGGTCATGTGAGGGTATCTGTGGTGCAGAACTTCCACCTACAGTTCACGCGGAGCTAAACCTGGCTCACACGGTCATGTGAGGGTATCTGTGGTGAAGCACCTCCACCTACAGTTCACGAGGAGCTAAATCTGGCTCACACGGTCATGTGAGGGTATCTGTGGTGAAGCACCTCCACCTACAGTTCAAGCCGAGCTAAATCTGGCTCACACGGTCATGTGTGGGGATCTGTGGTGAAGCACCTCCACCTACAGTTCACGAGGAGCTAAATCTGGCTCACACGGTCATGAGAGGGTATCTGTGGTGAAGCACCTCCACCTACAGTTCACGAGGAGCTAAATCTGGCTCACACGGTCATGTGAAGGTATCTGTGGTGCAGAACCTCTACCTACTGTTCACGTGGAGCTAAATCTGGTTCACACGGTCATGTGTGGGTATCTGTGGTGAAGCACCTCCACCTACAGTTCACGAGGAGCTAAATCTGGCTCACACGGTCATGTGTGGGTATCTGTGGTGCAGAACCTCTACCTACTGTTCACGTGGAGATAAATCTGGCTCACACGGTCATGTGAGGGTATCTGTGGTGAAGCACCTCCACCTACAGTTCACGAGGAGCTAAATCTGGCTCACACGGTCATGTGTGGGTATCTGTGGTGCAGAACCTCTACCTACTGTTCACGTGGAGATAAATCTGGCTCACACGGTCATGTGAGGGTATTTGTGGTGAAGCACCTCCACCTACAGTTCACGAGGAGCTAAATCTGGCTCACACGGTCATGTGTGGGTATCTGTGGTGCAGCACCTCAACCTACTGTTCACGTGGAGATAAATCTGGCTCACACGGTCATGTGTGGGTATCTGTGATGAAGCACAGCCACTCACAGTTCACGTGGAGCTAAACCTGGCTCACAGGGTCATAGGTACCTGGGGGTGTAGCCATTTGATAAGGTTCTTACCAGCTTCAAAATCTTTGTGTTGGTAAGTTCCTCTGGTTTTATGAATTATTACTTTATAGAGATTAAAAACGGGTTTTACATACGTGGCCAAAGGCAATTTCTGGCAGCTTATTTCAGTTTTTACTGAAGTTGAATCATCCAAATTGTTTCAACCTCCTTAAGGTTATCCTTCCCTTTAATAAAAAATAGGAATCTTTCCTTTATTTACTCGGTTTAAGGTTCATAAGGTTTTGTTTTTTCAATACTACTAGATTTGTATGTTTTATTTCCTTTATCGACACCTTTAGAAACAGTTTAGGGATTGTATAAAACCAAAGTAGTGTTGCCACAATAGACCAAGTTTCACTATATTTATCCAATGACGTATAAATGCACAGGAGTAATTCTAGAATCTTCTTTAGCTAGGAAGGAAATCTTTTGACACCCATTTCGTTGGTTGGATAGCAGGGGTTTAAGGAGCACAATTATATCCACGAGTCTAGTAGCCTACAACATATTCGTCTAATTTTTGTCATACCATACAAAAACGAGAACAAGTATTTAACTGTGAATGTAATAAGAAGACGTGGTGATCTGAACATATTAAGTACATATTAAACGTATTTTTTGACCAAAAATATACCATCTTTGATACGTCGCTAAAATACAGTATATGTAAGGAATAAATTAAACATGGACATCAGTTGGAGCTTTTATGGATTCTTACCACGCAAGTTAAACCTTTCCTTGGTTGAAAATATAATTTTCTTTCAATCGATTACGTTCCCAAGACACTTCTTGAACCGTGGAAAAAGGACATCGTGGGCCGCCAATTGGAAACCCCTCGACTAGACTCTTAAGACAAGAGGTTAGCAATCTTTTTGATCCCCGATCAATTTATAAATTAATCAAAGGTCCTATGATCACCCATCGTTTTCTAATCTATTCTTGATTTTTTCTATCTGTATATCTCTTAAAACTATTATTATAGCATTTTAATTATCACCGATTAAATTAACTTTGATCACATTCAAGTAAAATTCAAGTGATTGAAGGATTTGTGATGTGCAGGGAACGTGAGAAAATGCAATGGTTTTGCAGTTTTTATAGAATTTTTTTTTTTGGCCAGCAGAAACATAAATTTTAATTTTCTTTATATGGTGATATAAATAGTAGTTGAATATGTCATGATCATAGCAGGATAAGATGAGAATTTTTTTCAATGTAGAGAAACACTTGCCATTATATTCCAGGACACCCTTAACAGTTATTCAAAAACTGTTATCATCATATGAAGAAAATAAACTCTTTGTTTCTACTGGAGTAATATTTTATTTACTTTCTCCCCAAAAAAAGCTTTTCTATAAAAACTACAAAAACTCTAGCCTTTTCTCGCGCTCACTACACTCCCACCTTAAAACATTAAAGAAAATTGCTGTGAGATCGACTTGTCTACCACTATCAACCTGTTACCGATACTTGGTTTAGAGGCGATACTTCTGAAATAGACTTGACTGCCGATGACGGGGAGACTGTGGATTGAATCCTGGTCGGGTGTACTGACGGTGGTTTTCCACAAAAAGTTTTATATAGTTTTTCTCTCCGCGCAAATGCAGATACACTTAATTTAAATTCAACCTTATCATCACTAAAGAATTAGAACTATTCGTACACATATGTATAACCCAAAAGGGTAGTAACAGGGTTGCCTCGCACCTGGAAAACTGGAAGACCCAAGATAAAACCGGGACTTTTTGTGTCTGAAAAAACCTGGGGAATACAGACAATTTTGCATAATCTAGTAAAAATACTGGAATGTTTGTTAATTTAGGACATTTAATTGAAAGCTTAAAATACTAGGTTATTGAGTAGATGAAAAAGTGAACTGAAGAATTCTGCACGCTAATTAAAACATGTATGTTTACCCCATTAATAAGTGTTATAAAGCAACTGAAGTTGTATATCCTCTTCAATTTTAAAACATAAATTTTAAACCTAAGTTACATGACTTAACACTTTATCATTTTGATGAAATATGAAATTTGATTACTCTTTTATTCAATCTAAACTGTCTGGAAAGTAAGGAATTCCTTTTTAAAAAGAAAACAGAACGAGGAACTCAACTTGACCTGATGTAGACTTTGATAAGAGAAAATAACTTTCTGAAGAGATCGTTTCGATGTATAAATTTGGAGATAGAAACACTATTGATGAGTTATAACACTAAAACACGTGTTATTAAAGAGTAAAAGGGGTGAATTTTGTTGGGATGTATGTAGATAATCATCAGAAATGGAACGAGCCATAATGTCACCCCCTTACAATTTTTTTTTATGTGTGTGTCTGCGTAGAAAAGGTCAGGAGGAAATCTGACATTTTTACCTTGAAAGATGGTAAGATCCTTCCTAGAGAATTTGTTTGAATTAATCAAATTCTATGTAACATGATAAGACTAAATTACAATTCTTATTTAAAGACGTTACCTTCTTGGTGAATTCGAAGCTATTTTGTGCAGTGGGTTGCATCTTAGTTTGGCGCACATAAGCAATCTAAGTAATATCACACTTAGAGCCGGATGCAAGAACTTGACTAAGTTGATGCCTTGTTGACACTAGCGTGGGTTTGCTTGCGTCATCATAGGTTAAAAGGTGGACCGATAGTGTGTGCTCGGGACCAAATTATCGGTCCACTACGTTCTTGCTTACCGCCCTTAGACCTCAATGCACTAAATAGAAAGAAAGGGAAGAAAATGAGCAGTTCACTATCCGAGGCCTCTTGTTTATCTGCTGATAGCACATCCCATTTTCCGTTGACGAGTATGGGTATTCACTAGACTATTTACACCCGAACAGCATCAACTAGCATTTCAAAATATTTTATTTCTATTTTCCTGTTCTACTATGCTTCCGCAGATATTTTAAAACTATTTTTGGATGGAGGATTCTTACAGGCTATTCTAGAGGATAAATTAAATATCTTGAGTTTTAAACACGTTGTAACAAAAGCGCATCGTTGTGAACAACATAAAAAATAAATAAGCGCTCACCCAGGTGTGTGATAATATTTTCTAACGCATGTGGGTATATTGAGTTCAATATTCTGAAATTATTCATTAAATTGAGATATACTAAGGGTGGAAACTTTTGATTTTAATGATTAAGAAACTAAAAATCTATGTTATTACAACGTTTACCAATAAAACATTTAAAAAAATCATTTTGTGATATCAGGCTATTTTTATAATTATCTAACTATTTATTTGGAAATGATACCTTTAAAACTCTCCAAATAAAACGTATATCCTATCTTGACCTTGATGCTACGTCACTGGTAGTCAATTTTCAAATAAAAGCTAATACGTTACTAGATCTACTTCGTCTAGTTATAAGTCCTGTTAAGTTACTTTTTATCGATACCATTAAAACGTATAAAATACTACTAGTAATATATTAAAATGTGATTATTGATCAGTGTTGACAGAAATAAATAATATGTTATGTTTTTTTAAAAAGGCTCGTTCTAAGATAATTGGACTTCACTTTGCCTCCCAATGGACAATACAGCAAAATGTAATACAATCTTGGCTAGGATACAGGAGATAGAAAATTATGTGTTTTAAATTTTGGCCCATTTTGTTGGCATACTGTATCTAGTATAGTATTTCACTACCAGGGGCCTTAACTTTGTATCAATTCAGTAGTAATTTTTTTTAAGTTCTTCACAAAACAAATTTGCTTTCTTTACTTTGTTTGGTTCCATCAATTCTACTTTTATATATATTTCTTCTTGTGTTTTCTTCAGACCATGGTTGTTTGTTTTCTTTCCCTTACTATGTCTTCCTGATCTGTACAGTCATTGACAAAAAATATAAGTACCATAGTTGTTTTTTTAAGATTTCACGAAGTTTTTTTCCGAAGAATTTTTTTCCACATATTAGCTACCCACATTTAACAACACTATTGGGATAGGTTTGAGAAACACATTTCCGTTAAGTGAGATATGAGAATCAATATAGGAAGAATATACCCTCATCATATCCATATGGGATTTGAACCCTAACCTGCCTGTCACTGTAAAATATAGAATAAATGGGATTGATGTCTAGCCCGCATGCCTAACGACGCTGATGCATGCATTTTAATCCTTTAAACACACGGATGATATTTTAATAGATAATTCAGTAGAGAAACTTTTATTAAAATAGCTAGGACAAATAAACAGTGGCGTAGCGCTTACCTCCACATGGAATTTGTGTCTATCATTGCTACGAACAAGAATATAATTATACTTTGAAAATTATTTATATACATATAAATTAAAAGCTCGGTGCATATTTTGAAACAAACCTAGGGAAAAATGTTTTCAACTATAAATATAGGTATAAAATAGATTTGAACAAAATTATTTCTATTCAAAATTTGTTCAGAACAAAACTATTTTGCGTTTTGTTTTTTTCATGACAATTAAATCTGTTCCAACAAACGATTTAATTCTTGCCTTAGATTTGTGGAGGATAATTCATATGTATTTTCCCCAATCGCGTCTTACTTTACTACCCCTTTGGATAATACGCATGTATATTATTTACACTTGTTGAGTAGGGAAGGGAGAGGGTTTTTGTAGGTTTTAGAGCAAAACTTTTTTAGCCAAAATAACTAAAACATTGTTACAGTAGATACATTGTTTAGTTTTCTTCATATGGTGATATTAACAGTTGTTGAATATCTGTCATTAGCATAGCGGCACCAGATGAGAAACTTTTTAAATTAAGAGAAAATCTGTCATTAAATAATTCAAGGACATACTTGACAGATATTCAAGAATAGCTGTTGATATCACCAGGTGAAGAAAGTTAAACTCTATGTTTATACTTGAGAAATATTTTATTTATTTTGACAAAAAGAAGTTTGCTATAAAAACTGTAAAATATTTTTTTTAGCTCGTGTTTCTTCTACACTTCCACTTTAAGAACATGTGGTCTAGGAGAGCCCGTTTTATTTTAAATTAATAATATAGAATATGTATAGCTTACATTATGCGCCAACAACATTGAGGATACACAGTTGAAAATTAATTATATCTGGCCGTACGTGGACAAAAACTGTTAAATACTATTGCCTTAAACCAGGGGTTGGCAACCATTTCGGCTCCGATCAACTTATAAACTTATCAATAGTCCCATTATCTTCCATAGTTTCCCTAATCTATGTTTGCTTTTTTTTGGTCTATACACCTTTTATTTTTCCCAAAAATTCAATCTTTACTTAAAAAATAACTATCCCAAACTTTATAATAATAATAATATTTAGCACCGCGTATTACTACCTGTTCGGGTTATACGCTTTAAGTACTAATTACACTAATGGATTAGGATTTGGGAAGTTTGAATTAGAGGAAATGAACCCGAATTTGCGTGGAGGGAGAGTGGAAAACTATTTAGGAAAAACCACCTCCAGCTCACCCGACTGAGATTCGAACCTCGATCTCTCCGTCCTCAGCAGTCGAACCCAACACGACAAGCGCGTTAGCCAACTACGCCACCGATGTGGGTCCAAACTTTATAGAAAGCTATAGAATAAATGAAAAGAATATTTTCATATTGAACTACTTATTTAAATTTCTCCGACCAATCAACGTAAATATTCGAAAGTACTTATATATATGTGCAAGTTAACAAGACTCAAATATCAACTTTTAAAACGATGTAATTTTATCACATGGTCGACTGAAAATTTCTGTGAGATCGTCCATTTGACTACCAAAGTGGACGAGAAAGACTTCAAATTTTATAGTTTACACCCCTCCTCTCATATTAATTATTATTTCAAACAATGGTCCTTCCTATTTCTATTATATAAATTTTATTTTAAAGTGACTGTAAGTTGGAAGATCAGCAACTTGAGGCGATGTTAGTTGTAAGAAAACGTCAACCAGAAAATCCATCAGGACAGATTTTTTTTCCCTTTTCTAGACAAAAATAAAAGAGAAGGTAAAAAAAACATACTTTTTTTTTCCCCTATTGACTCTTGAAACCCTATCGGAATCAGAAGATTCAGCGCTTTATATCTTCTCTTCCCCCCTTACAATTCAGTTTTTGTCATTGCCGTGTTCTTTGTTGTTACTATTTATTTTTATGCCATGCCATTGTTCGTCTTGTCTACAGTGATACGACTCGTAATTGGACCTGGGTTTAGTTCCAGACTCCACCGGAAAACCTTACAGCACTACCTGTTCAATCTTATCTTCTTCTTACCCCTCCCCATCAACCCTCTGGCAACTGTCATTGATTCTTCCAAACACATTTCTTTGATGTATTTATAAAAAAAGTTTCTTAATATTTCTTTGTATAAAATATATTTAAAAAAAATGCAAATTATACTAATTTCCGGCATATAGATCAAATTACTTACTAATAACCCTATCTAACAGAGAACTTACTATATATACTTTCACGTCTCATACGCCAAGTCATATGACTTCAGCTGTCACTTTTGATATATATTACCAATATCTATAAAATAACACTACTAATATATTTAAATGTTACCATTAATGGCAGAAAATAGTCTATATTTTCTAAAAGATTCTTTGATGGAATTTGGACTGAATGCCGTTTTGGCCTATTCACAAAATTACTTTAAGCTACTATATAAATCTAAATATTACTTATGCTAACGAGGATAATCAAAATTAATTTTATACAAGTAGGCTAATTTGGCCAATGGTTTTATATAACTTATAATAACTTATACTACCCATTTCGACGGAAGTGTGCTATAAATTATTGGTACAAATTTTATTTCAAAATTGATAGACTAGGTCTAATTTGAAAGAAACTGTGTCCTTATGTAACAACTATAAATATAATCTGATTAACGTTGGAAGAACCTTAAAGAATAGTTTGAAAAAATAATCTGATTTGGGGTGGTATTTATTTTTTAGCTGTCACTTTTAAAATTGTGGTGGAATTTTAAATGGGTTTAAGATAATTGTTATAGTGACCGGCTGTCAATTATGGTAAAGCTTAATTCATTTTTAAAAAAAGTTCTAAAATTTCTTCTAATGGTAACTATAGCCCTCCCTAAAACCATTATATTTAATATCATTACAACCTGCATTAATGATTTGAATGGTCTAAGGCAGGGTTCGCAAACTCGCGGTTGGCGAGATATATACGACTGGTCTGCTTTTCTGGAATACTTTTATATTACTACCCGGCCGGCAGTCATAAACACACACACTCAAAACATAATACAGTCTATATTTAGTGTGTACATAATTTTTTGAATAGCAAAATACACTTTGTAAATAGCACAGTTTGAAACTGTAACATCTCATTAAATACCAGTACTTGATTGTTTGAATTTTTATTTTTATTTATATAATTTACCCACCTCAGTGGCATAGTTGGCTAACGCTCAAGTTTCATGTTGAGCCCGACTGCTGAGGACGGAGAGATCTAGGTTTGAATCTCGCTCGGGTGAACTGGGGGTGGGTTTTCCTGAATGGCTTTCCACTCTCCCCGCAAATGCGGGTTCACTTCCTCTATATTCAACTTTTCCAAATCCTAACCAATTAGTGTAATTAGTACTTAAGCGTATAGCCTGAATGGGTAGTAAGACGCGGTGCTAAGTATTATTTATATAATTTAATAAATACTGATTTGAGTACTTCGCTNGGGGGGGGGGGGATAAGCAGTTGCAGGTTTGAATTCCGGCTGGATGTACACAGGTTGTTTTTTTCCCTAAAAGGTTTTCCATATTCCTTTGACTCAAATGCGTTTACATTTACTGTAAATTTCAACCTTCCCCGTTTCTACCCAATTTGTGTGAATATAGCTAATAGCCCAAATGGTTGATAAAATGTGGTGAACCAAAATAATGATAATTACAGTCGCAATATAGGTTCCATGCAACTGCGCGTGAAAAACTCAGGAGGGGGGGGCGGGGGGGGGGAAGAGAAGATAATAGAATAGAATCGTCATCATTAAAAAAAAAGAGTCCCAAACAAGACACTGGCACAGACCAGAGCACTCGCCAAAATAAATGACTGATTGAATTAATTTTGAAAACTCGGCCAAAACAAAGACGCACACACTTGCGTCCGGTGTCAACGCCGCGAGCTCGGCAGGGTGAAGTAGTCGTCGACTTGTTCCGCTATATTTAACACGTGTCTTCACGTAACTGTGCCATTTCTCATACCGTCATCGGTACACTCCGGTCACGTCGAGACCGTGAGGTCCAATCGAATCGAGTGCTTAATTTATGGGTAGGGGTTGTAGTAGACGCGAGTAAATAGCAGTGTTTTTTATGCAGTCTTTTTTATAACAAAAAACCCATATTTTAGCCACAACAAATAAAATATTGCTTAGTTGGATATGTTTAATTTAATTTTTCTTCATATAATAATCTCAAAATATCTTTAATATTTGTCACCATGGCATTTGAATATAAACTTTTAGATTGAGAGAATCCAGAAGAGATTAACATCCTTCACCGTGTGCTCTTTGCCTGTCTCTTCTCTCCACGGGTTCTCACATTCCTCCCCACGTTAGTGTACGTCCCCACCAAGGAGAGCAGATGGGACTAACACCTCTGTCCACGTGCTCACCGATATTATCTTCTCTACATGAGCACCCATTTTCCTCCGCACGTGAGTATCCACCCCACCAAGATTACCAGACGAGACGAACGCCCTTGTCCACGTGTTCACAAATATTAAATTTTCTCCACAGGAACCCACTTTCCTCCTAACGTGAATGTACACCCTACCGAGAAGATCAGACGAGACGAACGTCCTTGTCCACGTGCTCACCATTATTCCCTTTCCCCACGAGTACCCACTTTCCTCTTCATCCGAATGTACGCCCCCTCTGAGGAGCAGCGGTCCCGTCTAATGCTCTCCCGAGTCGTGAATCTGTGTCGTCGCTGCAGCCAGTGATAAAACGCCATCAGCAGGTGTGAGGACGGTGAAATATCTCCTGCGTGTGCTTTCCAGGTCGAAAATCTCTCTAGCTGTCCCTTCTGGTTCAAGGGCTTTTATTTGCTCGAGCCGGGAGTAATGGGTGCCATGTACAACCTAGTCCAATATTATATTGAAACCCTCTTGAACCGTCTAATTACCATCACCTCAATGTCCTCTGCCTCAGATGAAGACATTCTCTATCTGCATCTTCTGGGGCAGGGGCGTTTATTAGTCTGGTTAGGGAGTAATGGATGCGACGTACCGCCTGGTCTGATCAAATATTGAAAACCTTTTAGAGTGTTTGCCTACCATCGCCTCAACGTCCTTTACCTCAGATAAAGACATTTTCTGGATTTACGGTAATCAGGCGTAATCATTGACTTAGTCTAAGGAAACTAAAATAATTAGGTGAGTTAAGAGACGACGCGTTCGCATTCTCTTGAAGATAAGTTTGTAACACTTCAGTGAATATCAATATTGGTGAAAACCAATAGGTTCGTGATTCAAACCCAGGTAAACTGGAATGGGCTTTAGGTTTTTTTGCATGACGTGGTGGACTGGTTGGAATCGTCAAAAAATTGTTAATACCCCACAAGACTTCTTATTGGAATTATTGGATGGGCCCGCTATTGTGAATTCGGTGCCCTCCATGCAGAACATGTAACAACTGAAATTTTACATCAATTTTCAAAGGTTCTTAATTTTCCTATCTATTTTTTTTCATCGCGTTCTAACTGTTCTGGTTATAAGCATGTATGATAGTAATTACTATAAGGGGGTAGGGATGAAGAAGGAAGTATCTTAGTGATAGTCTACCCCCATTTGCTCAGAAGAAGATTGTGGAGCTATTTAAGAAAAACCAACCTCTGCGGATTCGACAGGAATTCAAATTCCAATCTCTCCATCAGCAGGTCAATATAATACGAGTGACGCCTTAGATCTTTCAGCCACTGAAGGGGGTCGACTAGGTTATTAATGTTATTGTATAAGTATTGTTAATATACATCAAAAGTAACAGCTGCAGATCACATGACTTGACATATGAATATTTGAAAGTATTTATAGTAAATTGTCTTGATATCAAATAAGGTTCTTCAGAAGAAAATTGAACGGTAGCTTGACCTGCTTTTAGTCAGAAGTTGTGACGTGTTTGTGTGTGTGTGTGTGTGTGTGTGAACTGAAGTGCCTGAGACGTTTGATTGCCCCCTCCATCCCCCTGGAGGTGGCGTCACGTGGCATGGACGATGTGGTATAAAGTATGGGGAGGGTGGTCTTGTGGTAACTGCGAACTCCGAAAGCTAATCAAGTGGGCCATAAGCGCAGCGCGTGCCTGGGGCTCTTGCTCACCTTCCTTTCCACACCATCATCACTCTTTCTGGCATTATCTCTCTCTATATATATTTCTTTGTCTCACTGAACAGGTCTATCATTCTAAGAACTAAACTTTTGTTTTATCACGTCTTGTGTTTTCCACAAATTCAGATCTTCTTTCTCAAATATCTGTATGATATACCTCCTCAATCCTCATCGCGATTTATGATTTTTTTTAGTTGTAAATTTATCACCCTAGATCTTCTGTGTATTATTATTTATTATATCCCTTCCCCCTCTCCCCACTTGGATGGTCACGTAGTCTACGGCACCCCTCTTAATCGACACCAGATTTCCGAGGACAGGGAGATTGGTGTTCGAATCCCGGTTACTCTTTTGGGATAAGGATGAGAAAGGGAGCATTTTATAGTTAATTCACCCTCATTTGCTTGTAAGGAGTGTGGTAAACCATCTAGGAAAAACCACCACAGTAGATGCGACCTGGATTCGATCCCCGATATCTCCATCTTCAGCAGATAAGTTTTACACGAGAGTGACATATTGGACCATTCGGCAACTGGAGCGGGTTTGTTGCAGCTTTAAGTTAGTTCATAAGTCATGTATGGGTATAACCAGTCTGTTCAGTAAGTGCACTAGTACGTCTGGTGCATACCAAATAAAACCAAAAAGCTGCACTTTTTGATTGGAATATGCCATTTTTTGTAGTCATATGGGATGTGGAAAGAGACCTTTTCAGATAGGGAATCCCTTGAAAATACGTAAAGGCCACCAAAATGGCCACCATTTATAGCCACTATTTTAGTGTTTTTAATTCGGTTGTATCTCAGCTCCTAATATTCCGATCTAAGTTTTTTGTTTTTTGTTTGAAAGCTCGTGCTAAGAAAAAACTAATTTGTCATATATTTATCTCTAAGCCTTAAGGTTTCTCCACAATTTAAGAATCTTTGAAAATTTCACTTTTCTCTTAAGTTTCATTGTTAACTATATTTTTTTACTGTCCACAATATCTCCTTTATTGCCGATATGAAAAAGAAAGAGCATTATTTTATCTTTCCATTGATACCAAGAAAATCTGTTTTAATAAACCACTTCTTGAGAAATTACTGGCCAAATGAAACTAAACTTTGGTTTTTAATATTTTGTTTACTTTACTATTACAATAAGATAGTAGCTTAAATGTTTACAAAAATGTTTGAATAATAGAAATGCTCCTGCAAATTAACTTCTTCTTAGCTTAAATCAAGTTATCCTCTTCCTCATCTTCCGAATCATTCCTGGAACAAAGTAATTATTTTCATATAAACTCTTAAAAAGTTAACAAGTAATGATAATATTAGTTTATCTAAAAAGTATTTTTGACACCTGGTATTTGAATAAGTTTCAACAAACAGATGATGTTGAGTAGAAAAATAAATACTATTATCTTAAAATTTGTGATGGAATTATGGAAATTAGAAACTCTCAACTAAGAACATCCCTTTTATTGTATTTATTGCCGCATTTTAGACCTCCAGTGCAGTTCGTGCAAACTAGCGTGCATCGAACCTTAGCCTTTGAACAGGAGCATCTTGTATGGCATTCAGAGCAACTGCACTTAAACAAATCACTACAAGCTGCCCAAATAGAGGGCAGAGAAGACCAGACCGGCACCCACTCCCCTGCAGCTCTGGTCCATCCCTATCCTTCTGGTCCTGTGATGTGGTTCATCACTGAGCAGGCATGATCCTAGACTTGTGCCTTATATGCTGAACGGACACAATGCTGCCTTAATGCCTCTCTAATTGGGGGCAAACTCGATAGACTGCGATTTTTTGAAGTAAAAAGAAGCTTTCTAACATGATTGACGAAAAAGTCTTCTCCATCTTAGTAGTAAAACAAAACAGTAAACTTCCCTATAACTCGAAGAGTCTAATCAGAAATATACTAGTTTGGTAGGGATATAGCTTGGAAGGCTTCCGTAGCTTCAGAGAATTATTTCTAGACTGTTCAGGCAGTCTGTTTCGCTTTCATGGCAAATGATGAAGTTACATCTGATCCTGTAAATGCATGGAATCCTCTCAACGCTACAGCTTTATATTCATCTATACTTTCAAACATGGCATTAATGCTAATGTACCGTTGAGGATTCCCAGCTCCACAGAGAAACCACGTCTTCTGAAGACCATCAACTTTGAGAATGTGGATAAAAGAGATTGTCAAAACAACTACATCAGCATCTACTGTGCAAATAATGTTGTTCTTTTGCCCATGCTCAACACTATCTTTATCATATAGGAAAATTCTGCCATCTGCTTCTTCCTGTTGTCTGTATTCGACTCTTATCAATCAAAGTTTTTTCCAATAAGATGAATGAATGATGCCATCATCGCAGTAATGATGTGAGCCCAATCAAACTTCTAAAGTGCATGCTCTCCAAGTAACTTGAAAAGTTCAGTCTTATTCTGATCTCAGCAGAGGAAGTTATTCCAATTTGGTGGTAACACATTTCCTTGTGCTACTTGGAGACGAAGATAAACGCCTCTCTTCTCTCTCACACATTTCTTCATGCAAGTTTTTGAGTAAATATCCTAAAAAATGTGTGTTCTTTTTGCTTGAAACCTCTCAGCATCATACTAAATCCTGTTTTTGAATTCTGTATCACAAAATTCTACAAATGTCCGTGATGTTTTGGGTGGAAAATCATGTGCTAGTGCAGCTCCATCGTAAATTATTGTGTCTCAGAATCCTTCAAACTGTACCGGATCCATGGATTCTTCCAGGATTTTAAGTATCTGAGATTTCTGATATGATCGCAGAACACTATTTGAGGAAAGAGAAGGTGGATCACTGGTGTTTTCATGTTCAAAAAACTTGTTCGGATCTAATTCTTTGTTTTGACTTACAATTAAAACCATAGAGAAACGCTCAATACCATTTCTCAAGTCAGAAACCATTGAGAAGGATTTTTTTTTTTTGCAAATCTAAAGAAATTGGTCCCATTTTTCTGCAATGGAGCAAATATTCGCTTTTGCTTCCTTACTCAAACGTTCTTTCACATAGTTGTTNATCTAAAGAAATTGGTCCCATTTTTCTGCAATGGAGCAAATACTCCCTTTTGCTTCCTTACTCAAACGTTCTTTCACATAGTTGTTGTACAGTTGTAAGTTTTTTTTAGAAAAACTAATAACGCTATAACTAGCTCTTTATCCATTATAACCTTAGTGTCCCAAACCACAAGATCACAGGAGTTTACCTCAAAAGGATTTCCAAATTCAAAAAGTCTTCCTTTTAATGCATGTTTTTGGTCTTGAAACTCGTACTGGTAAGCAGTATACTGCTCATGGTGAATAAACTTGTCAGTATTGTTAGTTTTGCTCGTTGACTCAAACTCCTCTAGAATGCTAAATAATTGTGGCCTATCCTTCATCCACTTCTTAACATGTCTGGATCTTGAAACATACCAACAGCAACACAATTTCCTTTTATGACAGTATTGTTTTGCTCATGAGCCTGATCCACAGCGATTGCGGAAAAGGGATTTTTTGTTTTGTGGCTAGAGAAGTGACCATTGCTAAAGTACTCATCTACACTGGGTGATGTGTATTTTGGTTTTTATAAGACTTATATGTGAATTAGCAACCAACGAGCATAGTGGAGATGATCCATCAGGAAAAACTAAAGTGCTAGTTTCTTCATTATTTGGGTGAATAATTCATAGCTACAATTCCTGATCGACTGAACAAAATATAAGAAAGATATCTCCAAGCTTAACACTAAAAACCAGAATCGAAAAGTTGGACAATTTGAACGTTTTTCTTCAATCCATTCTTCAAATGATACTTTTGGGTCTTCTAGTGTAAATGCATCTTTGAGCAGACTGTATAAAACAGCAGCAGTCTTCTGATTAACTTACCTTAATTTTTTTACATGAGTAACTTTAAGAAACGCTTCGGCTCACGCCTCTGTCTTGATTCCATAATTTGCCACCAGACTAGTCCAGCCATTATCCTCAATAATCTGGCCAAGCACCTTCAGACAGGCCTGCTCAATCTTAAAAGCTGCAAACATGGCTACCAATTTGGATTCACCATAAAATTCAGGCAAGTTCTAATGGATGGATTTATTCAAGGCAAATAGAGGTTGATCTACACATATGAGAGGAATTTGTCTTGGATTTAAAAACGTTATAATTTTTCTTATTTGGTCCATTCCGTGCCTTAGCATTGATGGTGAAGAAGAACTTTCATTGAATAAAGGTAAAAGAAATCTACGTGTTGGAGAGCCTGCCTATAAAGCATAGAACCCTGCTCAGGAAGGATCTAAGGGCCCATTTTTTCTGTCAGTAAGAATATGATCTAGCCATTCTTGTTCGGTTTTCCACTCGGATCCAAATTTAGAAGTTGGCATCTGAGCACAGGTGACCTGGCTTGCTATTGGCACAGATGGTTGCTTGGAAGGCAGTGTTACAGTCTTGACAACATTGTAGCTGTCTGGAAGCTCTGACACTTTCCTGTTACTTTGATTGACACACGAAATGCTTGTGGCAAAATTACAAGGCTCACCAACTTCAGCTTCGGTGGGAATTTTAAAGATAGAAATTGATGTTCTGTAGAAAGATAATTCTGAAGTTGTGCTGCTGTAGTTATGATCATTTTTATCGTAGGTACCAATCACAAAGAGGCTATGAAACAAATTTGAGGGCCATAGGACACCTTCTTGAGCTCTCTTACTCTCCGCGTGAACCAGACTTGCTGTTGTATCTATAATTCTGTTTGGTGATATTGAGAGGCCTCTTTTATGCATGTTTTCAATTATTGTATTATTTCGTGTTCTTCCAAATATATACAGGTCCATGTATAATGGAACTGGTGATTCATTATTTTTCTTATGACGAATAATGTTGCCTTTTGGAATGTTTTCACTGTGGTTGAAAATTATTAATTGGTTGATAGTCAAAGCAGGCTGAGTTTCTTTAGTCTCGTTTTCTGCTGAGCTATAAATATTAAGTAAATAACACAATAAAGCAAGAAGTGCCGGAGGGACGCTTGCAGCTTGTTGATCATCGTTCAGATGACCATCAAACGTAACTTTTTGCTGGGTTATGATCTTTCTAATTTGTTTAATACATCTTTCACATATAACAGCATCATCATAAAGGTTTTCAGAATTAACATATTGAAAGATATTAGCAACATCACGATAAAAGAGCCTGAAAGTTGAGCTTTGAATTGTGGGAAGTGATCGAGAATTCGCTCACTTAAACGGTTGGTATATGTGTTTGGAAGGACTTTACTTTCAAATCCCAGAATATTTGTAAGGCTGTTTGCATATGTAGTCTTTAAGTGAGCAATTTTGAATACAATCTCGATATTAACAGATTTAGAGGCCTTGTTTTTCACTCTTATGTAACGCGCAACGGAAGCAAATGCCATATTCTCGCTGATAGAGTTGACCTCTTCTTCTTTTACCCAGATTGGTGTTCTCAGACAGTCAGGTTTGTGTAGCACTTCGATGGGTACTTTGTTTCCTTAGCAACCAAAACTTTACCCTCTAGGAATGCTTTAAGGTTTGTGATATTGGTAATATCGGCACATCTCTTAAGTTTATCGTCTTGTAGAGAATTAATCTTATAAAAGGTTTTTGAGTAGTGCCCTTTTGATTGCATATAAAACATATTTCATCTTTCATTTTAATAAATGATGTAGAACAACGCATATTCCTTGGGTTTTTTCATCTGGCTCTAATAAAGTCTGTGGACTGTTCTCAGGTGAATCATTTGGCAAAGAGGATGAACGTTTGCGTTTCTTTGCCATGGCTAGTTTTTTTCTGTTGAAGTTAAGTGCACACTTTTTATGCCACTTTGCTTTTTTTTCTATACTTTCACCCTCATTGAACTTTTGTACATCCAAACCATGGGGCAATGCACCAAGATTCTGAAATTCTGTTAAATTTTCCAAAAGCACCCTGTAGCCAGCACCAACAAGTGCTCTTGCAGTGTGTAAGGCTGAACAAATCAAGTCTACATCACTAGATGTTTGACAAATACAACATTTAGTCCAGTCCACAACACACAGCTTAAGTGGAGATTCAAAGCCAACATTGGCCAGCCGCAGGCGCCTTGAAGTCATTTTGATAATGATTCAATTCAGTCTAATCTACAAAAAAGAAGGTTAAGTGATTTATATGAGTTTAATTTTATATCAGAACGAAAACAAATATAAGAGACAACACACATAAAAAACAAATAAAATTACAAGACGAACACTAAAATCAAGGTAAGTATTTTTTTAATCATGCGGAAGCCTTTAGGTTTGGGGGAAAGTAAATACGATTAAAAAAATTTATTAATAAGATCTTTCGAACAAAAAAAGAAAAATTAAAATCGAACCATTAGGAGCTGATATACAACCAATTCTAGGATATCAAAATGGCGGCCATAAATAGCCACCATTTTGGTGTATTGCACGGATTTTAATGTGGCTCCCTATCGGAAAAGATCTCTTTTGACCTCATTTATGACCACAGAAAGTGGCATACGCCAACCAAAAAGTGCAGTTTTTTTTATGTACCTGACTTACTACACGTTGAATACCTCAAGTAAATAAATAATTTAAAAAAAATGTTTTTCTTCTTCTCTGTATAATATTATATTTTCTCCAGCTTAGTTTTCTCATGTTGTCCTTTGTCTAGGCATCTTAATAATTTTACCTGTCCCCCTTCTTTCTCCACCTGTCTTTCTTTTTCTCTGTAAAATTACTCTCCTTAGCAACTTGTCTTCAGCCTTCCATGTCAGACACTGTGGCCAAAGAGACATGGTGTTATGACTCCCGGACTAGTAGCTCCTGCCAACCTCTTCCTCTTGATATTCTCCTGGGAAATAAGCTGCGGACATTCGTTGGATTACTAACTAGTGCGACTGCTTGCTTGCTGCTTGAGTTGTCTGTCTCTCTGTCCACCACCATCCAGCATGGTTTTTGGTTGGATTGGTTTGAATTTTCCAAGGAGAGATGGATTAAAGGGAGAGTAAATAAAGGACAGTGTGTTTTTTTTGCAACAAAACCACATTTTTTTTTAGCCCAAATTGAACATGCCTATTGTTTCAGCAGATACTTTTAGTTTAATTTTCTACACCTATTAATTTTTTTAACAGTTATTGAATATTTGTCATGAACATCGTAGAATCGGAACTGGACTTATTTTTTGGTCTTTGTTTATAAAATGTATGTTCATGTAACCACTATGATTATGATAAATATTTAAAAACTTAAAATATTACGAAGTGTGGAAAATTAAATCTAAACTTGGCTATACTATTATTTTATTTGTTTCATACAAAGCATTTTTTTCAGCTTTTAGTTTTACTAAGAACCGCACCACACCGTTCTGGTTATATGGTTAGGTACTAATTACAAAAGTGAATTTAGGGATTAGGGAGATTATATTTATAGGAAGTTTACCAGCATTTGCGTGTAGAGAGAGAAAAATAGTGGAAAACCATTTTAGAAAAAAGCACCCTTAGTACACCCGAGTGAGATTCAAACCTAGATCTCTCCATCATCGACAGTCTCGTCTACTGCGAGAGTATCGCGTTAGACCACGTGGTCACTGAAGCGGGTAGCTATGAGTTAAATTAGTCCATGACTTACAACCTAACCATAGCCTAGAATATGTGTTTTAATTAATTTTAATATTTGTATGTGTACACTCCGTTAACCATAAAAGGGAACAGTCTTAATCTTGACTGGTTACACTGTGAAATATCTTACAATATAGTACAACAGTGTAATCCATCAATATAAAACTGCTAACTTTCAGGGTAAGCTAAATACACATAAAATACCCTTCAATTAACAGATCCAGGAAGTAATGGGTACAATTATATGTTCTAGGTTATGGTTAACTTATAAGTTGTATTAATTTAAATCTTTTCTATAAAGTGCTGTTAAAGTACACCATTTTTTTTTTAAACTGGTGAGTGATGGCACAAACTGCAGGAAGGGTGGACACTGTTCTAGACACAATGAGGCTGTTACTATATCTTTCCAAATGTATCGACTTGAAACATTTGCTTCTGTCCGTATTGTGTAGGTAACACACATATGAAGGATGAGTTCTGTGTGTGGTAGCGTCGGTTTGTCAAGCGGGAGGGAAGGGGATAATGATTCAGAAGAATACCACCCCCTCGCCCTCTATTTGGAGAGGAGGCTGTGTGAATGGACCGGTATTGTGGGGAGGATAAAGAGTCGTGATGTATGCGACCAACCCCTTCCCCACCTCCTCACATTCCGCCCTGAAGAGTAGCCCATATGACAAACACCCGTGGTAATAAAACACAACAGTCATACATAACAGTAACTACACCGCTCTG
>CABFOW010001150.1:147543-168221 GCA_902141385.1 Timema californicum | reverse complement strand
CTCCCCACCCACTCATCACCATCACCGCTACTTACACAAATTTACCGCGCTCGGATATCGGCACACAGAATATGGACACATCGGGAAACGATATCGGGTTTTCCATAATCGCTCCAACAGAATGTAGATTTTGAGAGAGAAAAAAAGTGAAACCGAGAACACGTGAGGAATAGTTTTGAAAAAAAAATTCCATTCTCTCCCTCTCTATATAAATTAAAGAAAGAAACTTAAATATTGGTTTCTATACATCATACTTGATGCTATGTTCAAATATTTTTAGGTTTGTAAGAAGATTTGGAATTTTAAATCCGAATCTAAAACTAACTAAGATTAGAATTCGGTTCTAAGTTCTTAATCTTAATATTTACAAAAATTTAATTGGATACAAAATATCAAATTCAAACAATTCCCAGATTCAGGTTCGATGGACTAAAATACGAAATCCAAACATTTGAATAATTAATCTTTTTATAGAACCCAAATAATTATCAGTTTTTAAAATATTATAATAAACAGTTTTAGCTTTAAAAAAATATGCCCCCCCACCCCCCCAAACACTTACATTTGATTTTTGAGTGTTTAGTAAAACATTTAACCCACTTCGGTGGCCACATAATCTAAAGTGCCACTCTCACAATAGACTGGACTGCCAATGAGAGGGAGATCGGAGTTCGATCCCAGTCGTATGTACTGAGGGTGGTTTTTCCAAAATGATTTCCAACTCTTTCTCCACGAAAATGCGGTTAAACTTCCTCTAATTTCAACATTCCTTATCCTAAGCTCATTAGTGTAATAAGTACTTGCGTGCAGCCCGAATGGGTTGTAAGACGCAGTGCTAAAAAAAAAGCAAATCTTTTGACAATGAATATATTTGGTGCCCAAAATATTTATATATGTCAAGCCAACGATATATTTTTGTGTGCATTACGCCTTATAACTCACCCATTGAGGTAGCAGCATATATCACGCAGTTAGAGTAGGGATGAAGAAGGTATAATTTAGAAGAAATGTATCTTCATTTGCATGTAGGAAGAGGTATACAATCTGAACTAGATTCTAGCCATGGACCTTTCCCTATCAGCAAGCTCTAAATACAAGACTAACGTCTTTGTCAGTTTCCCCACCTATGCGGGTATTTACACATTTTCATGTGCGTATATAATTAGACTACCGTAAGAGCAACCTAGCTAATTACTTTAACAAAGATTATCTTCATCAGTGCCTTAAATGACAGTTCACCATCTATAGGTTTTCCAACCCAATTCGGGCTGAATACAAATATGAATAGGACGAGTAAGGCAAAATTTTAGAATAACTGTACCCGAATTTGCGTGGAGGAAGAGTGAGAAACTATTTAAAAAAATAACATCCACAGTACACCCGATCGAGATTCGAATTTAAATGTCCCCATCACCGGCAATCCAGTATAACACAAAAACTAAACCTTTCTTTCAAAATTCGCATTTTTAAAAATCATAAAACAATATCAAAATATATTCAAATATTTTTTTAGGATTAGATAAAAATTAAAAGTAAAGCATTGAAAAGGGGAAAAAATAAAGATAAAAACTGCCCCAGCTTTAGGTTTTGTAAACAAACCATTTGGCGAGCAATTTACACCATTAAGTTCAGAACTCACACATTAGTCCTCCACATGGCCGATTCTCGTGATCTGTGTATTCAGTATTGTATAAGATCACTTAAGTTGGCCCCGCACCCTTTCAAAATTAAAATTTAATTATACCACCATTTTTCTCCTAATTTTCACCATTTTGCGCCCTAGCCCCAGAGAATAGCCCCCACGATCAAAATGTTGGATTTTTTTTATGCTATCTTAAAAGTTCTGTTTTGCACACAAGTATGGCATCTTGTATCAGAATAGTTTTACAATAACAACATAATTAAAATGTGCATCTTCATTATTGCGTTTGATGTCGCAACACTCCCTTTATATGGGGAAATGGCTTTTTCTTGATGACTCATATCTTTCGCCAGTTTGGCAGCTCGACAAGATAAGTCACCTCAATCTGTGTGATGTCATTATTGCAGGTGATGTTGCAACACTCCCTCTTCTATGTGGTAATGGGTTTTCCCTGATGACCCATACCTGGCGGCAGTTTGGTGGCTTGACAAGACAAGTAAAAACAGGAATAGATCGTTTCCCTGAAACCATGAGCTAGTACATGAGGTCACTAACCCTGGAAACCCTTCCCTTCTCCTGCTATTTGGCAATGGGTTTTCCCGATGACGTCATCGTACTATTGCAACCCTGATGACTCATAACTGGCGACAGTTTGGTGGCTCGACAAGACAAGTCGAGACAGGAATAGATAACAACCTTGAATAAAGTCGCAACCCTCCCCTTTCATGTGGCAATGGGTTTTCCCTGGTGACGTCATCGATCTGTCACAACATTAGCTGGTAATAGCTATTAATATCCCCAGTTTTGAAATTCTTTCATTGTATAACTTGTCTTCGAGTTTTAAACACGCAGCCCAGGATGAGTGATTACGCTTCGCTGACGGATCTGGGTGAGTAAATGTACTTTTCTAACAGGCACACTCATTATTTATTTGTTGTTAAATCAAAGTGTATACATTTAATATATTTCAAAATTACAATAAACCATGGCAGAGTTATCTAAGTTTATCAATTTATAATAGGTATATGAGAATTAAAACTATAGATAGTTTGAAGGTGTTTACGCAGCCACTATTTTTGGATGACATTTGGATAGATAAATCCCGGAACAAGTATTTATTATAATCAAGGGTAGTTTTTGAAAAAAACAACAACTTGATTCCTTGCTATAGTTAAATGGTATTTAATTTTTTTGGTAGTTTACTAATGGCTGAATATTATTTTAAAATCGTATATACAAGAGTCGTTAAAAAATAATGTATTTTTTAAATTTAAGACTAGTTTATTGAATACCTTAATTACAAACCATAAAATTATTTGAGTGTAGTTTACTAAAAACTAAATTTTATTTAAAATACGTTTTGAACAAGTGGTTATTATAATTAACATAATAATGTTTTTATTAAGGAAAGTGTTTAAAATACCACAATGCAATCAGTTTCTATGACCACTGCACTTATGAAATACATTGCATAGTCCAGCCTAAATTCACCAGAAAACAAACCATTTAAAAATAATTTTTGGGCTTAAAAACACTCTTGTTCTGTTCTAAAGTATCTAAACACCCGTTCTCACCACTAAAAAAAAGGTTGTCCTATTTCTAAACAAAACGAATAGATATGAAACGATCAACGACCTGTACATGGGGAATATATGTAAAGCTCGGCCGTTGGCCGAGGATACCGTTTACTGTCGAGCTTTTAAATACAACCACCAAGAACCAGCTAACGCTTCAAAATGAGGCGTGTGTTATCATAAAGTACACATGTATACATCATTGCCCTGGACAAGCTAAGGCTGCTAATTGTCTCAGATTCCCTTAATACTTTGGAGATTATTTAATCTATCACATAGATAATACGTTTGATATTTAAAAAAATTAAAGCTATACTGAATATCAAATGAGCTGTTGGCTTGTATTTTTTTTTTTAGAGAATGAGCTGTGGGAAAATCTGCAGACATCCGCGGATCTGATGGCCATCGGTGTTCACCTGGAGAAATTGACCGCAAATGGTTGGTAATTGCTATCCAATGAAATACCAATTCATAAGAGAGAATAATTAGCTTTTATTAAAAAAAATAATAGCACCATGCAAAGTTGTTTCAAAATATGAATAATGTGCTAAATTGGTGTATTTTTTAAGAACAAAATTGTGGACTAATTTTTTGTTTTGTAAATTCTAATAGGTAAATATTATATTAATTTAACTTGATTTCATTGTTGCAATTTCATTGTTGCAATATTATTGTATGATAACATATCTCAGTTGGTAGAATGCCTACCTCCAGATCTGTGTGTCCCAAGTTTAAGTCCCAGCAGGACCATAGCTATTATTGTGAAAATGGTTATGCAGGTTAATAGGTAGTTTCTGTATGATTATTCATGGCCATTACTTAGGTTAAAAGATTCTAATACAAAGCTATGTTTGTCTTAGACGCATGGGACCACTGGATGGTGTCTCCTTCACATATGTTGTCTGTGGAGGTTCCAGTAATATCACCTCCACCACCACCCCTAGTGCCACACGCGCTTATAGAGGCAATTTTTCGGCTCTGGATCAGATTGATGCATTCATAGGTGAGATTATTATTTTACTTTAAAATGGTAAAAATATTAATGTATAACATGATATTAATATTATAAGTTGAAAGAGCATATCATGAGCAGACTGCTTAGTAAATCTCTATAATAGAATACTAATGGGCGAAAACACCATTAAAATATAACCTTAAGCTAAGTGAAATGTCCCGCACATTGTGTGAAATAAACAAGTGTCTTTAAAAATGGCTTGTTAGAGCAACTGAGGGATCCATTTTAATATTTGATATTTATACTGTCCACTACGAGGAGAAAATACAAATAAAATGGTCATAGGATAACTTGATTGATTTAAAAAATGCAAAGAATGAACTTTTTATACTGATTTTGGGTTGGAAGAATATTGTCTCAAGTTCTCTCTTTGAAGTTAGTTTGACTTGTGTATTAATTTAACTCTTCTGTTTTAGTTCAAATGAATGCTGGAGATGCCGGTCCAATCCACGGGAAAGACTCGGTTTCGAGCCCAAAACGCGCAACACCCATTCAGCAGGTGGGAGCTTTGCCTTGTCCAGGCAGTGGAGACGTAATCCCACAAGCCGGTGATCCCAAGGAATTCGACTCCATCCACCCGCTTCCAAGCCGTGTGAAAGACTCGGTCTCGACCACAACATCTGAAGCCCCCATTCAGCTTGCGGGATTTTGCCGCCTCCAGGTAGCGGAGGTGTCGTCCCACAATTCGTTGGTGTAGGGGTGAGGAAGGGGGGTGTATGAGCGATCTGTCTCTTTAATGTAGTTAAGACTAACCAAAAAGTAATTTGATTTCGGAGTACCAGTTTTAGGTACACTAAAACAGAGACGGGAGTTGAACGTTACTTTAGAAAAAAAAGATGTACCGTGTAGAGCCTACCTTGAGGGTTGTCTTGACTGGAGATCCGAGAATACATGGGAGCGAGGGTCTTGATCTTATTGATCTGAGGATGGTCTTCTTAAGAATATTAATTTGCGAGAGGAGCTCCCCTAAACACTCGCGTTTGATGAGTACATATTATATTAAATAAAAACACACACAGAGAACATTATTAACTTATTATCTATGAAGAGTCGCGCACTAAAATTACTTTCCAAAGATTTATTTACGAGTTCATATTCAAACAAAACCGAGCAAGAGAGGTTCACCGAGTTCTGATAGAGATTGGAATCCAACGACCACTGTTTGAGGAGTAGTACACAACAGGTGTAAGAGGGTTTACTTGGAAGTAGAAAGAGGGTAGAGGGGTGGCTAATTCCAAGAAATCTGCAGGCACGCCGAATTGAGTGAGGGGGAATAGGGGTGGAAATAACCAAGTGAAACTAGCGAATAATGAAGTATGCAACAAACTAGCGAATCATGAAATATGCAACAGAGGGAATCACAACCCCTCTTCAAGGCTTGGATATGGTGGTGGTCACAGACCGGAATTTGAGGCCCGGTAAATCAGGTTGGTGGAGCATTGTCGAATGGTATCTCTCTTCGAATCGTCACGGAGAAAATAAAGCAACTGAGGTGCTTCTTTTATAATGGTAGAGAGGTTACCGTAGATCCTGGTGCTCCAGTAAGTACTCATGACGCATTAATCTGGCATGAAGAGCAAATTACTGTTTTGCTTAATCGGTTGCAGGACCATGGTGTCAGAGCCGAATATAATGTCGGCTTACTTTTAAACAGCACGGACTTGACGTTGAATCCTGTATTGGTCTCTTTTAGACGAGCGGATCAGTTAGACGCTTGATCCGTGCTTGATAATGTAAGTAGCGTGTTGCAGAGTAATAGCTTGTTCTTAAGTACGGCACCACTGTACTTTAAACTCCGCCATTTTATGGAGCCTCGTGGGAGTTCGCGCTATTGTGATAAGTTATCTACTGCTATCCCACATAGCCGTAACAACCAAGGAATCATTACGATTAAAAATAATGACACACTTGGTCATACCGGTGGGTTGACTGTCGCCAAAGCTATATGTGATAATAAAAGAAAGCCAGGATGCATGGACGTGAACACTTTTAAACAAATCAAAAATGGTTGTCCTGTTCAAAAACTCAAAGCAGAGAAACTATACCATGATGCCCGTGTAAATCTTTTAAAAGGTGGTGTGCTCACTGAACTGAAACAATTTCAAACATACCTCTCCGAATACAAAATTACAGTGCCAAGGGAACGTCGAGGGAGGAAAGACATATATGAGAAGCCTACGCTTCCCGAACATTCCTTTAAGGGTTACCTTTATATGTATGTTCACGATCATAAACAAAACGGTTTTGATGTAATAACATCCTTCACAGCCGCATTTAAGTGCTCGTACTTTTGTTTATAGTGCCGTGTGCCGTTCAGTAATAAGAATGCGCATAAATGTGAATCCACGTTTAAAAAGTGCTAAGCTAAAGCGGTTCGCAGTGGAGGGTAGTCGGTGCCCTGTACAAACTGTGGGCGTTGGTTCACATACCAAACATGTTTGATAACCATACACGTCCCGGGGTTTGCAGAAGTCACATGTCGATCTGTGATGTTAAAAAGATGTCCAAGGTCTGTGGGCAATTTTACAGTTTGGAAAGAGCATAATATTCACACAGGCGTTAAGAGACTTATTGTAGAGTATGCGAGACCCATCGTCCTTTTGGTCATTTCCATTATATGAAGCAAGACATATCCAAGCCGTCACTGGAAAAGAGCAATTTCATGTCTGTATTCTATGATTTTGAATGAAGACAAGAAAGGCTTCTTCAAGGTGTGGCCAGCAATTACTTGCACGAACCAAACCTCTGTATCATGCAGTCGTGTTGCAAGGCTGCCTTCATATAGATGTAAATTACGATAATTGCACAGAATGTGGAGGCAATAGGACTCAAATATTTAAGGGTGATGTCATAATGGCCCAATTTTCTGATTTCTAGAGCAAGTTAAAACAAAAAATTTAAAGACATCACCCTAAATCATAAAGCCAAGGGCTATGATGGAAATTTTATTTTTAAATATATGATGGAGGTAAAAAAATGGACTCCAGAGCTCATAATAAACCGTGGGAAAATCATGTCCAAGCGTTATGGCTCCGCACCACTTTTATGACTCGCTGAACTTTCTCCCAATGTCGTTGTCCAAGATGCCCAATACATTTGGCTTTGACGAGTGTTTGGCCAAGGGCCATTTCCCCCATTAAAAATAGGCAGGATATATAGGTCCCTTGCCACCAAAGTAGGACTACGGCATCGGTGAGATGTCAGTTGAATGGAAAGGAGCGCTTTGAAAAGTGGTATGACGCACTGGTCAAAGAAAATTATATGTTTGATTTTAAACGCGAGTTGGTACTGTATTGCGTGAAAGATGTAGAGATCCTACGGAAGGCCTGCCTAAAGTTTAGAGACATGCTCATGGAAAAAGCAAAGTTGGATTCTTTAAGGGAGGCGTGTACGATCGCAGGAGCGGCCATGTTGGTTTACCACCGAAGTCATTTTAAGGATAATATCATAAGTATTATTCCTAAAGGTGCAGATCAACAGTCGTATATTGCTGTACATTGGTTCTACTGGGGGCCCATAGACGCGGTGTGCCTATCCTTAATGCGGGCAACAGCCGGGAGGAATATATATTAAAGCTACGTGTAAACGGCATTGTTAAAGATGGAAATACCACCACCGTCTTCCAGTTCTGGGGATATTATTGGCACGGGTGTACTCTATGCTATACTGATAGGAACACCCCTATCAAGAACAGCTGCCGTGAGACCATGGAGGCGCACTATGATGTGACCATGACCTGCATGGAAAAGTTTAAGAATGCCGGCTACACGGTCGTGAAGATGTGTGAGTGTATGTTTAATGCAATTAAACGCACAGACAAGGATTTGAAACAATTTGTATTCCAGCATAAGGTATACAGTAAGGAGCTTCTTATTCACAGGAACGCATTCTTTGGCGGGCGTACAATTTGTATCAAACTCTTCCACGATGCAGACCATTCTTGTGTAAATAAGGTCAAGTACTTGGATGTGTGTTAGTTGTATCCTTATGTTTGCAAGTACAAAAAATATCCCATCAGCCACCCCAAAATTCACTTAGAACAAAATTGTACGTCTATAAAACATGTAGAAGGCATATCTAACTTTACCAAGACACCTCCACGGGATTTATTCATGCCCGTATGGCCTACTTGGATGCACGATAAGTTAATGTTCATCTTGTGCAGGAAATGCAAGGAAGAGAAAAACCAAGGCGCATGTTAGCACAACGATGAGAAAGATCACTGGTTGACAGGAGTCTGAGTGTTTGACGAGGTCCGGAAAACCATTGAGAAATGCTACACCATTGAAGCAGTACACGAACTGTGGTAGTGCGATGTATCTGTTTACAACCATCAGACACGTTCTGGCACATTGTTTTACCGGTAAATTAATACTTTTTTGAAAATTAAACAAGAAATCATCGTATAGCCAGAGTGGTGTCCCTCACAATATGAGAAGTTAGTTTGTATTCAAAATTACGAGGAAAGGGAAGGGGTAAAACTCGATTCAGTTTCTGTCTGTAAAAACCCTGGTCCTCGCACACTGGTTAAACTCGTTTAAAATTCACTATGGGGAAAATTTGGGCAAAGACCCGATTTACCATACGTAGACATTGTAAAAGACTATCAGGGCTTCCATAAGTAGCTGACGGATCCGTATATCATCATGGACAGCGTCATTGATGTTAATGATGAAGTTATTTTCCTCAATTACATGTATTTGCGTGATGCGTGCTGCCCTAACTCTTAACACGTGTGTGACGGTGGCATGCTACACGACTGCTATGGCTAGGTTGCACTTATACAGTAGCCTTTAAAAATTGGGGGACCACGTTTTGTATCATGATACAGATATCGTTATATTCACGGAAAGCCACGGCGATTGGAGTCCACCGACCGGATACTTTTTATGTGACCTCACTAACGAACTTCAAGATTACTGTTCGAGAAGATATATTAGCGCCTTTGTATCTGATGGATCCAAGAATTATGCGTTCCGAGTTTGCGTTGTTGGCGATCCTGCCAAATCCGAAACGGTGTGCAAGGTTCGCGAGATCACCATTAACTATGGCAACCAGAACGATGTTAATTTTGACGTTTTGAAAGCGATGGTCACCGAACAAGCTGCGAAAAGATACATACAGATACCGCACCAAATTGTAAGAAAAGGTCTCGCGAATGTATGTACCGTTTCGCAGAATAAAGTTTACTGGCCAGTGTACACAATACAACTGATAACTGGTGATTTTAATATGTTGCCGTTTCGGTATATGGGTCCTTGTAAACGCGCTCACCACGACTAAAAGTTGAGTATTTAAACGGGCTGAGAAATCATATTTTTCTTTCATTGTAGACAGTTACACTGACATATCATTTTTCCAAGATGTGAGATTTTTGTCATTTTTTTATGAATGAAAATATGCATATTTTTTATTGATTTATTTTATGCACATGGGATACTTTTTATATATTTTTTATCCACCAGTTCAATCCTTCCCCTACCTGATTATTTCTAGTCAAAGATAATAATTTTTTTGCATGTTTATTTATTTTTTTGTACATATTTTAATTCTAGTCAATCTTGTTTATTTTATTGTACATATTTTAAATTGAAACAATCTGTCTGTGTATATGTATATTTTCAAATACTCTTTATACTGGAATTCTTTAAATTAGCTAGGATATTTAGTACTGAGGCCACTATTCCCACTACGACCTCAAGAAATTTATTATTGTTTACTCTATATCTAAATATGTATAATATACTTCAAGTTGTAAGATATATTCTATAACTATATTCTTTTTGTAAATAAATATTCAAAGTATGCTTTTCATGATGTGAGTTGTATTCTAATTTTTTCATTTGTGTAAGTAAATATTATGAAAACTGTTGTGTGTTTTTGTAACGTCTATACCCCTCCCTCCTATCCTATAAATACTAGTTCATTTAGCTTACAAGCTCAGTCTCAAACGTTATGGACAAGTTAAAACATCAATTTTACGCCATTATCAGTGGCCCTTCCGGCTGTGGAAAGTCACATTTTGTAGCCAACTTTATCCGTCCCTTGGACACAATGTGTAACGTTAAATTTGATAAAAATCACCTGGTAATATGCTTTATGGGTACCGGGATTCTAATAAAACTGGCCAAGACCCCACGTCCTATTCTGTAAGGGCTTGCCGGAAATGGACGAAGCCTATGATGACGCTCCACAGCTGATTATCCTGGACAACCTGATGCGTGAATCCAACAAAGTGGTCATCGATCTTTTCACCAAAGTATGACATCATCTAAATATTAGCGTAATGTACTTTAAACAAAATATATTCCACCAGGTCAAGGGTCAAAGAGACATTTTCTTAAACGCACACTATCTAGTGCTTTTTAAAAATCTCAGAGATAAAGATCAGATTCAACACTTTGCACGTCAGGTATGTCCTGAAAACCCACTCGGTTTACAAGAGGCTTACACGGATGCTACAAGTACTCCCCACGGGTATATATGGTTAGATTTCAAGCAAAGTACACCTGAATGGTTCAGATATACAGTAGAACCCTCACAAATGACGGGTGCTGCGTGTACATACCACGCAAAAGTTTTAAAAACACCGAAACTTCCCGATTACAAATTATTTCATAACCATGATTCCCAAAGTGGTGAAGAAAGCCCCTCAGTGGCATTCGATGCATCGCATGAGCCCGCAGCAACATGTCTTCTGGTCAAAAATTTCAGACAATAAACTGATTGAATTTGTTTGCGAGTGTGCCTACAACACTTTAAAAGGGTGGGTACTGTTGAACAATGCGCAGAAGATAACATGCTTACAAGCAGTTGTTGCACAAGCTGAGCAAAGAGTAGTGTGCTGGAAGAAGAAAATACGACTAATCGTTCAAAAAGAGGGAGCTCGCCCACCCTTACTTTTACACCCATTAACCAGTGGTGTCTTCGGTTCCTTATTCAACAAGTAGATAATTGAATACACGGGAAAGATGATCTTGGTGATTCCGGAAACATTACACCGTTACGAGAGCACACACATTTCACCAATGATCAATTTTTGGCCATGCCAGGAATCGAACACGAGACCCTTAGAAAAGTAGGCGGAAAAAGTTTTATTAATGTCAGAAAATATAATATGTCACCAACAAGTGGCATCGGCCACAAATCTAGTGGCCTCCGAGCTGGACAAGGAAATGGAAAAATTCCTCGCTTCAAAATTTGACAAGTATAAATGGAATTTATACCAAGAAGCTATACAGCGCTATATTCACTTTAGACAGCACCCTCCACCACCTGATAATATCACCACAACCACCCCTGAAGTGTCTGTACTTCCCTTCCCTACTGTACTCAATACTGAACCAGTACAGGCACGTAAAAAAGCCGAACTTGTACCAGAACATATTACTTCCCAAGGCGGTAACTCTTTGGACGTAAACGCGGAAGCGAGTATTCACGATATGCCTCTCCATGGATCCACTAATTATATGGTCAGAGCAAGAAGACACAGCGAGCCGTTGGGGTGGCGAGAGTTTCTCACGGTGATCCAAAAAATAAACGCCCCGAAATAATTTATTGTAAACCCGAAACGCTTGGCACCCATTAAAGATCAGAAGCCCATACCCTAACCACTTACACCATCGCAACGCCATAATGATAAGAAACTGAAAAGGTTGGACGGAAACTGGTGGCTGCCTTTCCGAGCTTAATTGGCCGTTTAGCCGACATCTATTATGACCCTTCTCATTCTGCAGGGTTTGCGGAGGCGGCGTCCCTATTAAAGGCATCCAAGGAAGATCCGGCCAAAGTACGAGAATGGCTTCATGCGCAGGATGCTTATACACTACACAAACCTGTGATAAAAAAGTTTCCACGCAACAAGTACATAGTGTCAAACATTGACGATCTTTGGCAAGCCGATCTCAACGATATACGAAGTCTCTGAAAATACAATGATAGTTCCGTGTAATTGCTCTTTGTCATCAACGTCTTTAGCAAGATGGCGTGGGTGACGGGTAGCGTCGTGGCCGTAAACCTCTAAGTTTACAGACGGACAAGGGGACAGAGTTCACGGCACGTCTAGTCCGGAAATTTCTTAATAAAGAAGGCGTGTATTACTACACCACTCATAATCTGAAAGTGAAGGTAAGCATCGTGGAACGATTCAATAGAACACTGAAAGGGTGCATGTAGAGCTACTTTACCAAAATTAACTCATGTCACTATGTGGATGTCTTCCAAGATATCATAGAAGCTTACAATGACGCAAATCATTCCATTATCAAGATGGCACCTGCAGACGTTTTAGAAACCAATGTGCTTCAAGTCAGAGATAATATGTACGGCAAGCGGCGCCCAAACTCGAATAGTAAGCTAAAACTCAAAGTCGGTGACACATTGCGTATTAGGAAATCCAAAATGCTGTTTGAAAAGGGCTACAAGAGCAATTGGAGCGAAGAAATGTTCAAAATCAACAGTGTTGTGTTGCGACAGCCAGTCGTCTACAGGTTGACCGATCTTGACGGCGAGAAGGTGGAGGGAATGTTTTACGCACCCGAATTGCAACGCGTACGTCTTCCCAAAACTTTTAAAGTTGATAAAATACTACGTGTCAAGGGTAAAGATGGCAGAAAGAAAGTGTAGGTGCATTGGAAAGGTTACCCCACCAAGTTTAATAACTGGATTCCTGCCAGTTAGGTCTGCGCCCTACCATGAAGGACCAGTTTTGAATCACTTTGCTGAGTGACAGATTATGGGATACTTCCCGAAAAATACCCTCGCAAATTTTACCATGCAACTACCCTACCGTCTGACACTCGACGGACAATGGGAATTCACTCTCACCGAATTCCAATATCCATGTTCTTTCACCACCGTACCCGAGGGCCAAAATATTGTATATGAAATATTGAAATTATTAATGAACATGTTGACCACTCGATCACCATAATCCATCCTTGAGATACTTGGTTAGTACTTACCACCCAGTGGTGAGATGTGCCACCAGCATGGCCTGTTTCTCAGTGGTGGCCTCCATGGAGTGGCAGACCACTCTCATCTCTACGGTGGCGCCCTTGGCGGGATTCTCCCCCGACTCTCCCCCGGAAGGTGTGCTCTCTTCTGTGATCTTGAGGGTGGCGTTCTTCATGGAGAAGTGGTAAGAGCGGCGATGATCGAGGGTGTGCCAGTGATGATGTTCTGTCACCCACGATGGGTACCGACATCGAGTCGAGTGATTCTCCACTGAAACACAACAAACTTACCTCTCAGCATGGTATGTCACGCAGGCCCTTTTGGCTCGTGTTAAGAATGGCTGATATGAAAGTATATTAAGGAAATGTACTCCCGAAAGTATCTTGAACATGAGAAGGACAAGCCACCACCTAAAAAAAAAGTATTTCAGGTTGTGATTATAACCTCTTTTTTTCCTGAATTAGAGTACCTTGTGGCTACTTATCAAACTAAACATTTATTTCCCCATGATTTTTAAGTTTATTATAGACACATAAAACTACTGCCCCCAGAAAATATTTCAAAGATTAACATGGACATTTTCGAAAAACATAAAATCTACGATGGCTGATTCGAATCAGTCTGTTACACTAAATACTTTGGTTTGATACTGACAACAGCTCAACTGACATGCAAACAAATAATCCTATCTTACTGCTACAATAGTAGTGGCTATTAAAACACTGAGGATCTGGTAGACACGCCCTTGTTCTGTTCATATGTTTGGGACTAGCTTGAATAGCTATTTGAATCATAGCGGTAATTTATGTACATGTCAACGTTTTGTAAATTGAGGAAGAAGAGGAAGGCTTACATTAACTAACTGTCTAGCCACCTATTAGATACCTGCCATCTTGGTTAAAAGGCTATGGTCACGCACAGCACCACTAAAACTTAATACCTAGTCAATAGGGACCGCTTATTGCTTTAAGGGCTCCAGGTTTAATTATCATAAATATAAACTTATAATTATTTAATACTAAATTTATTCCCGTTTATGAAGTTATAAATTAACGCCTGGAGCTATTTTTGGTTTAATTTTCTCAACATTCAAGTGTGGGTTAGTAGTAAATGACTATATGGAGCTAAATATTACCAATTCATATTAACAATATCGTGCTAGTTACAAGAAAATTTTAACCTTTTTTCATTTCCTTTCTTATCATTCTATCTTCAATCCCATATAATTTATTTAATTTAAATTAAATTACCATTAATAAATAAATTCAAAAATATATCTATTTACTATCTCATTTCCACAATATCACAATAGGAAATACCTTCTTATATTTATAATATCTTTGACTTCATATTACATTTTTTCCAGAATGTTCTTATTTCATTTCATATACATGTTAATTGTAATTTTCCTATTAATTACCTTAATAACATGACATGGGATACTAAAGCACATAGTTTTAATTTCTGGTAAATATGACGTTTCATAATTATTTATATTTTCAACATTTTGATTTATTAACCTTCATTGGTTTTATGTTATACCACATTGGCTGGCGCATTGTGTCTGAACCATACATTTCATTCTGTGTGTTCTTTCTTTCTCGTCAGACCTGAGGATGATGCCTCTGGTGCATTGAAACATGTAGTCAAAATAATTGTGCAGCGCATGCAGCCAGAAATCAAGGAACAGGGAACTACAGCTAAGAAATAAATTCAATTTTTACTTTTCAAATTTGATAACGTTTCTGTCGTTTCTCAAGAGTAATACACTAATATTTAATATGCATGCATGGTCACACTGTACTTTGATTTTATCAACTTAGTTTTAAGTGTAACTAATTCAAATGTATATTTTAAAATGTACCTAATTTTAGATATTTGTTACAATTTCAACATATTCATAATTAAAATTTATCATAACTTGTAATTATTATTATTACCAAATCTTTCACAAATAGCATTTAAATATTGTGCACATACTGTATATAATATTTATATTACCAATTTCTGATTCTTTCACGTCAATCTATCACAACTTTTATACTCACTCAAAATTGAATTTTATTTTTCTTAGTATTCTTTAACGTTCCTTACTAAGCAATTCAAATGTTTTTAAAAATATTAACATGATTCAAGCAATAGAATAAACACAAATAACTGCGACTTGTTATTTGAGAAATAATGCTGAAAAGTGGTGAAGAGATCAAACATGACCAAGCACAAGCCAAGTCCCGTCTATTGGCTTGGTTAGGCAAACAGAATACCAATAAAATAAGCATTGGAATGGGAACTTAAACTCATAATAACAAATTATACACTTGTAAAACTATTTATTGAGTTTAGGGTGTTCAATAAATAACTTTAATCTTGATTATTTCCAAATTGGTTTGAATCTAGAAAAATAGTTTCAATTGGTTTGAGTAAACATAATCTGAGATTTAAACAAAAATTAAAAAGTGATAATCTAAGCTCGGTGGTGGACAATGACCTTAAAAATCTCGAGACCATTAGGTGTTATAATAATAATAATAATAATAATAATAATAATAATAATAATTTCATTTATTATAGCGCTGGCCAAAAATCGTGAGACCTATGACAGGCCAGCAATGAAATGTATACAAGTACCTTACAAGCACGTATAACAATCAAATAAACAATAATATCTAAATAAGTATACATATAGATGAACAATTACAAAAAATAGAACATAATTTTTAATGATTGATTATAAAAATAATAAATAAAAAACTTAAGAGTAGTAAAAGCATAAGTATTTAAAAAATATAGTAATAATAATAACAACAATGGTTCTATTCCGGATTGAATATTTGGTGGGTGACAATCCTAAGAATTACACTTAAGATAATTAAATATTAATTTATCCACGTCTAGGTCTGACTCCTTGACCTCAAGACCCTCTCGGTTTGCTCGGAAACCCTTCCTGATTAATATCAGCTCTAGTTTTAACAAATAGTTCCCTAACAAAGGTTTAATCACAAGAAATACAAAGAATACAACAATGGACAAGATACATACAATTTCACTGAATGAGTTGAACTGAGTGATAATGAAATAAAGTGTACACAGCCATTTAAATTATATAGGCCTATATGATATTATTGTGTTTCAATATTTTCATATACCAAGCCTGCCTAGGAAACTCCTTTATAATTATAAGTTTAATATTAAACTAGCAAAAAAAGTTTATATTTCGTTGATAAGACACATATTCAAAATAAAATAGTTAATTTTAGCAGGCTAAAGAAAAAAATCTAGTTAAATAAATTCAATATTTAGGCATAGGCATAGTTGAAAAAAAATTACATTAGGTTTGTTAATATTTAAAAATGAAAATAATAATTAATGTTCTGGAATAAATAGAACACGATTTGGTTTTACTTGATTAGTGATTTTGTCTTAAAGTTTTAAATTGGTTCTTGGATGGCTGTGATAATCAGTAGATTTAAAAAAAAATTGATCTGCCCATGGAAAATTTCAAAATAACTCCCAAATTCTTGAAGTGAATGGTCTCTAGTTCATCACTAGGTTATTACTTATCAGAATCTTGTTGCTATATTTGAATTTCACTTTCAATAGAAAAATATTACGTATCAACTACTTTTGTTGAACACAACATTCCATATTTTAAATACACTAAAAAAGGAACTTCCCAATTCCTTAAAAATAAAGTTTTCCATGTCCCTGTTCTGAAAACCATTTAAAACAGCGTTCTTTTTCTGACAGTCCAAAGAAAAAGGTACACGTAGCAAACAATGGTAAGAAGGTTTGCCGTGAACTTTGAATAGGAACAAAATTTAATATTAAAATGGAAGAGATTGAATAATAAACATATTTAAAAAAAGAAGGTATGGAACTCCGAGTGGACTTTCTCGCTTTATTGTTTGGAAATGGAAATAATTACTCAAAACTCGTAGTATATGTACACTAGCAAACCCAAGCATAAATTGTACTATACTTGTGTAAAACTTTTTTTTTTTTAGTCCCGGTTTTAATTTTTATAATTTTGTTTTTAAAGAATTAATGTCCTCATTTGTATGTTTGGACCGATAAAAAAGATCAATGTTGGGTCTAAAAGGGTCAACACTTCGTATTAAAACTTCAGCTTTCGGTTAAAATGTTCGACATTTTATTAGGTGTTGCAAATCTTCATGCCATCGCATTGCTATTAAATTCTTAATTTATAAATTTTGGCCAATAAAAATGTAAATATTGACTATTGAGTCTAAAAGAGATATAGCCTAGATCATTGTTGCATTGTTGTACACACATTTCTTCTAAGAGGTTTAAGGAAAAACAACATCAACTTTTATAGACTTACTTATACTTAATTAATTACTCTATGGCATTGGAGAATTAGTGCGTTAAAACTTAAGTAGTATCTCTACAACTAAAGTTCACAAAATTGTATTAATAAATTTGCCAATATCTCAGAAATTGTTGGATTTATAAAAATATATTTCATATTTTTTTATATTTTTAATAGTACTACAATTTTGCAATGGTAAGTTATTTAGTATCTCAAATAGTTGAGGAGATACGGAAGATTCCGCTTCTGTAAAGTACCCTAAAATTCATTTTAATGGTAAGATGAAAATAGCCAGTTTATTTATAATATTAATCAACACCTAGATACGAATTTTAATCAAAATCGTTAGAATCGATTTTGAGAAAATAGTTTTTTTCTATTTTTGCCCTTTCTTAAACTACTCTTAATTTTAAGTTTAAACAGACACACAGACAGAAGGTTAGCTTTTCTTTTGCGGTCGCAATAATTTTACCTTTTGTGTTCGAAAAGTTAATATATATATATATATATACGTATAGCTTGAAAGTTATTGGTTTTATAAAAATATGCTCATAAAATATTTGTATTATAAAGAGACCTACATATTTGTAACGATAAGTAATTCCATATCTCAAATAGTTTAGAAGACATTATAAAAAATATAATCTACGCATCAGACCGGAGCCCCTAAAGTCATTTGGCCGAAATATTTAGAGAAGCCATTTTGTTTGTAATATTTATAAATGTTTAGAAATAAAATTTAATCAAAATCGTTAGAGCTGATTTTGAGAAAATCGACTTTTTCTATTTTCGTCCTTCAGTAAACTACCCTTAATTTTAAGGTGAGATATCCAATTCCAAAAACCCCTCGGGGAAACCCTATGAACACCCTAAATTCCAAGCTTTAGCTCAATCGGTAAAATAGTTTAGGCTATAGTTGGAGGTACAGACAGACGGACGGACGGAAACTCAAAAACCACATTTTTGGATTTGGGGGGTTATGAAACGTCAAGATTCATCAAAATCATGAGTTAGATTTTTTGACGATCACAATACTTTCTCTACCTGTAAGATAGCGAAAAAGTAATAATAGAAATAACTAAAACCTCCTTCAATTCCTTAGTGTCAAATTTGAAACTCGCGTTAGTGAAAAAAGTAAATAACATAATTTTACCAAGTGCATTTTCGTTGTTCTTTTTTTTAAATGTGAATTTTGCTCTTCTATTGTCACCAGCTAGTTACTAAAACGAACACGAGAGGCTGTGGCAGCGCCATGGTATTTGTAATGTTGAAAGCATGGCTGGACAAGTTGTAAATAAGGAATGCTACAGTTTGAAAAATTACAATGGTCGAAAAAAATAGAGTAAGTGTATTAAATAATTAATTAAAACAATTTTCATTATCATAATCAAACAGTGTTTTAGGAAATATAGTCAGTCTCGTCTTGGATGGAAATAAAACTTATGACAGCTCATGAACTGTAGCGTGTCTTACAAACAAAGCTATTTCACAAATAATATTTATAAATTTATAATTTATAATTTATGTGACATGAAAACGAGTACTATGTAACAAGTGCTACTATTAGCATTAGGCCTAACTTTGTAATTAACTACTTGTTGAAGCAATATTATTGGAAAACTCTTATTTTACTGTAACAAATAATGTATAAACCTTCTCGATAAGCTATGTTAAATAGGGAAAGTTTGATTACATGTATGTGAAGTTCAGGGAACACCTTGTTTTGTTATAATGTCCTCATTAAGCAAGAAATAAAAATATTTTATTAAATTACTATACTTTTACACTTTACAGAAATGTTTTATAGAGGGTGTTGCTATTTGAATTTGTATACACATTTATTTATTGTTTTAAACAAGTCTTACCACCCTCCCGGGATATTTTCATTTAATTAAACTACATATATAACTAAGAGGAAGAGCTTATTTATACAAAATGTACCGGCAGCTAAAAGTAGAGAGACTGGGAAATCCTTTAGAGAAAATACTCTTACCCCACCCGGCTGTAATTTGAGCTTCGACCTTCCAATCATTGGTAAACACGACTTAAGACCCTGCCATTTAGTCCGCATGCCCACCAATGTCGTTGATATAATAAAATGTATTAAGGATCGTAATAATAATAATAATAATATTTTTTTTTAATACATGGTGTCTCCATAGGAATAGTTAATATTTTGAGAGGTGTAGTATTGGTTATTCGAGTAAAGAAAGTTCATATAAACATGCATCCAATTCTCATGTATGCGGAGATACAGTTGTTTGAAACTGGTGCGATGAAGCTACTTTCACCCGTGATGGTATCAACAATACCCGTAACTCGCATTGGTTGTCTGACGATAATCCAAATGCTACAGTAGAAACACACTTTCAAAGTCGTTTATCTGTAAACATGTGGTGTTGTATGATCGACAATCAGGTGATTGGGCTGGTTGTGTTTCAAAATCATCTTACAGGGTCTATTCATCTACAATTTCTGCAAAACAAACTTTCGTTACTATAGGAGGAGGTTGGCTACAAGGATTGGCGTGAAACTTCAGCATGTCGGAGTTATTGCACATTACTGTCGTCACGTGACACAATATCTAAACCTATCATTCAGGAAAAGCTAGATCAGCCGTGGTGGTTCCGTTCATTGGTCATCAAGATCACCAGACCCCATTCCCTTAGATTATGTTTGTGAGGATTGATGAAAAGCGAAGTATACAAAGAAAAAGGTAAATACAAGAGACGAATTGCTCGCTGCAATTATGGATAGTGATGACCTGATAAAAGGACGCCAAGACGATCTCAGAAGAACACCACACAAGAGTTGCAAAGCACATTGAAGTTGGCGGTGGTTTTTTCGAACATTTGTTGTGAATTGTAAATTATGTGTCAGTTAATTGTGTTTCACATCGGTATTAAAACAGTCAATAAACACAAGCAAGTCATTTATTGTTCTTTAATATCTCTAACTGACTTTTTACGCACCAGTTTCAAAGATCTGTATCTCTATAGCCATTGAGAATTGGACACATGTCTATATACATTATTTTACTCACAATAATCAATACCACAACCTCCAAAATCATTTGCTATCCCTCTTGAAACCACTCTGTATACCTGTATAGACAACTTCATATGTACGCACGCACGCACGCCCGCCCGCCCGCACGCACGC
>CABFOW010001150.1:117618-146958 GCA_902141385.1 Timema californicum | reverse complement strand
CCAAGACCACAAGTCCCACGGCCACAAGTCCCACGGCCACAAGTCCCACGGTCACAAGTACCACGGCCACAAGCCCCCAAGGCCACAAGTACCAAGACCACAAGTCCCACGGCCACACGTCCCACGGTCACAAGTCCCACGGCCACAAGTACCACGGCCACAAGTCCCGCGACCACAAGTCCCAAGGCCACAAGTCCCGCGACCACAAGTCCCATGGCCACAAGTCCCAAGGCCACAAGTCCCAAGACCACAAGTCCCACGGCCACAAGTCCCACGGCCACAAGTCCCACGGTCACAAGTACCACGGCCACAAGCCCCCAAGGCCACAAGTACCAAGACCACAAGTCCCACGGCCACACGTCCCACGGTCACAAGTCCCACGGCCACAAGTACCACGGCCACAAGTCCCGCGACCACAAGTCCCAAGGCCACAAGTCCCGCGACCACAAGTCCCACGGCCACAAGTCCCAAGGCCACAAGTCCCAAGGCCACAAGTCCCATGTAGCCGTTTGCTCAACATGAATTACTTAGGGGGTGGATGGACTAAGCAATATAGGGGAGCGCCGAGTGATTGCGTGAGTGAGGTTGGTGTGTGTGTGTGTGTGATGTACAATCTTCCCCAAATACACAAAAACCTCCCTACAAGTCATTAAAGAGCAATCAGTCTGCGATACCATTTTATACCTTAATTAACTGATTAACCAATTTATTTCGGGTCATTTCGTGACAGTAAACATATTTCGTGCTAGACAAAATGAAACGTGTGCTTGGACACACAATGATTCACAACTGAAGTGACACCGATCAAAGTTTTCAAGTCGTAATCTAAGTTTACAATTTGAAGTGCTTTGTATCCGCATTTTGGAAGACGAATAAAACATAACTTTAGAGAGGGTTTTAACCCATAGTTACATTAAATAAAGAGATAATAGCGTCACAACTTGAATGAATACAAGTAAAATATTAAGAGCCTTTAGATGTTATTTACCTTTCAACTTAACACAACCTATAAACAGTTTGTACTATTCTATAAATGATAGAAATATTAAGAAAGTAAACTTTTTGGATAACGTTTTATATAAAATAAGTTACAACTATTATTTCCAACTAAGATAATGTAATACATTAGTATAATCTGATTAAAACAATAAAATAGCTATTTACATTAATTCAATTTTAGAACTCATTAATTTCATAAACTAGAAATTATAAGCTCTAAATTTATTAAAAGCATTTTGAGAACTAAAAATATTATTTGTGTGCCCTATAAAAATTAATACTACAGTATTTCGGAATGGCGATCATACACCTACGAAATGTAGCAGACACCAAATTACGTCAAACGTTATTCAGCAACTAATGGCTTTCTACCAACTATAAAATATTGAATGATGAGATTCATAAATGCAATCAACCTTTGACATTTTCAATTCATGGAATATATAAAAAGATATCCTTCATAAATAAATCAAAATGTTCTCTTTACGTTTGAAAAAGAAATATAATTAATAAAATGTATGAACATATTTTTTATTATAATATTTCTACTAAGCACCTGATTAAAATAAACTCTTCAAAAGGGGTAATGTTAATCTTTAATGAACTTAATTCGATATCAAATCAGAACTTCAACTTTTATTGAACTACAGTTATGTTTTAATTGTATAACATATTAAGGAGGTCATATAAGCACAGGTATAAATATATAACATACTGACCTGGTTGTTTAGGGGTAACGTGTCAGACTTTTGTGCTGGGGGTCCGGGGTTCAATCCTAAGTCCTGGCACAGATTTATCTGATTGCCAAACCCTTCCTTCACCTCTGACAAGACGTGTATTAATCGCAACTTGTGAATATGTGGAATGCCAGGCCTCCACCGTGGTTCGGATTCCACCTTAACTATAGGTCCTCCATTTCATTCTCACAATCACCTTACCATTACACATTAGCGTAAGTGCGTATAACCCGAACGGGTAGTAAGACGCGGTGATAATAATAATATACTGGTTTTTGCCTGCAGAATTGCTCGTGTTAATGTCAGTCTTAAGAACATGTTAACCCGCTTCGGTGGCTGCATAGACTATGGCGTTACTTTCGCAATAGACTAGACTGCAGATGACGGTAAGATTGTCGTTAGATCGCAGTCGGGTGTACTGAGGGGGGTTTTCCTAAATAGTTTCCCACTCTCTCTCAACTCAAATTTGAATGCACTTACCTTAAATTTATCCTTCCTCATCCTTAACCCATTAGCGTAATTAATAAACAAGCGTATAACCCAAATGGGTAGTAAGACGTGGTCCTAAAAATATCTACTACTATACTCTGTCAGTGTATATCATGTGCTACAAATTTACTTTTCCCTTTCACTTAAAAATCCCTACACCGATTGAGATGAAATTGCGCATGGGCATAATTTAAACCTTCGATTAATATATGCTAACTAAACCTACTTATACCACTTTATCTAAAATCCCCACCCCCTGACGTATTCCAGAACCACTGGGGCTAGGGAGTTGCCCTTTAGGTAGGGGGTACCCACAGGCGCTTGACTCTGACTATACCCTAACCCCCGACCACCCTCGGACTAATCACCGTAACTAAAAAAACCACTAAACAGATTGAACAGAAATTTCGCATGGGCATAACTCAGATTTTCGGTTAAGATATAGGATAATTAAAACTACTTATACCGCTTAACATAAGACAACAACCACATCCTACTCCTTCTTAGAACCCCCATACGTATCTCCGGAACTACTGGGGGTCGAGAGTCGCTCTTCGGAAGGGGGTGTGGGGGGTACTATAATTAGAACCCCCATCCACATCACCCCCACCAGACGTATATTAATTGGGGAAAGGGGGTCGCCTAAACCTAACAATATACTTTCAATATTTAGTCCCCCATAAAAAAGATATAGGGATAGGGTGCAATGAGATGGACTGGGTAGAATTCACGATAGGGATAGGATGTAATGAAAGGGATTGGATAGAACTGGCTTTAGACAGGGATAGGTGGCGTACTTTAGTAAGTCTGACAATAAACGTTTGAACTACAAACGCCACAGTGTAAGTAAGTAAATAGATTTTTCAAAAACACATAAAAAGATAACCTTTTATTTGATCATGTTTCGTTTACAGGGTTAAAATATTCAGAGATTTGGAGATGTAACTTTTCATGGTTAAAAAGTAAACAAGGGATATGTATTATATATACATTTGTTTTACTTAATTTTAACCTTTCTATAATATTTATCAAGAGTTGGTTGGTCTGGTACCTCGGTTCCACCAGTTATTCAATTTACAACCGAAACCGGGTTCGTTTCATAGAAAGTTGTCCTCTATTGGGTTCTTTGCACCGAGTGTTACTCTCCATTTAAGTAAACAGCGTTAATACTTATGAAGTATAAATAAATTAGGTTTAGTTGTAAAATAATTGTGCCCTCACTTTTCGAAAAGAGAGAGTATGAAACTATTTATTATAAGAGCAACAGTAAACTTAACCGATATTCGAACCCTGACCTCCCCATCGCTGGCAAACCAGACTAAACGAGCTTAGAACTTGTGTATCTTTTGCTCATCGATGTAACCTTCTTAGTTATATCATTTAAAATACATCTTAATAACTATGTGCGTTAATATAATTATATAAATAGTTGTTACAAAATAGTTTTCTAATGTTCTACGTATGTACTCTTGGGCTTATCATGTCTGTTAGTCAATCGGGTGATGAGTTAGTTTTTTAAACTAGCTCCTCATATTAAATAAATACTAAAACAATGGAGGGCAAATTGTTTAGATTATTTTGTGTGGTCAGAGAGAACTGTGAACCGAAAACAAAAAACTGAAATATATTTTTATTTATTTAGCACCACGTCCTACTACCCGTTTGGGTTATCCGCTTAAGTACTAATTACGCTTTTATGGATTAGGAATTGGGAAGGTTGAATTTAGAGGAAGTGAACCCACATTTACGTAGAGGGAGAGTGGAAAAACATTTATGAAAACTATCCCAGTTCACCCGACCAAGATTCGAACCTTGATCTCCCTATCCTCGTCAGTCTAGCTCAATATGAAACTATCACGTTAGCTAACTTCACCACCGAGGAGGGTAACAGTAAAATATAACTTATTCTGGAATATTGAAGTATTGATGACGATAAAATATTTATAGCTATTTTTGTGATATGTTAGTTAAAACATAGCACATAAAATACAGCTGGAATACAATATTGTTATTATATCTAATCTATAATAATAATAATACAGAATGATCGTAATTTTCTTCGGCTATTAACTTGTTCGTTTCTTATACGATTTAGACCATCCCAGTTTTAAACTATTTTAAATTAGGTCATATCGATAATGAGGGTAGGCCTATATTTGGTCAGTAACACATAGGTAGCGGAGTCTACGTTAACACATTAACACTTTATTTTTTTAAGATTTAGATTCAATTATTGATTCTTAGAGTTTTTAAAAGTGAGAATTCATCATAAGATCTACCTTGAAATTAGCGTTTTAAAATAAACTGGAAATGTTGGGGATAAAAAGAAAGAAAATATAATAATAATCCTTAGCGCTGCGTGTTACTACCCGTTTGGCTTATACGCTTAAGTACTAGTTACGTTAATGGATTAGGAATTGGGAAGATGAAGGGAACCCACATTTGTGTGGAAGGAGAGTGGAAAACCATTGAGGAAAAACCACCACCAGTTCACCCAAGTGAGATTCGAACCTCGATCTCCCCGTCCCAAGCAGTCTAGTTCAACACAAAACTAGAGCGTGAGCTAACTACGCCACCGAGGCGGGGGAAAGAAAAGAAAGATATTAATTTTTGTGTGTGGTGACTGTACAGTCGACAGATATTGCGTTTCCCAAGAATACAACAATAGGTTTCCTTTTCACTTTTCCTCCCGTTTCTTTTTCCTCCGGAGCATTTCTTGCTTTATCTTCTCGGTTGCTAAGATACCTTGTCGTTACATAAGGCCGGGGGTGCGTGTGAGACGCCCGACATGGCAACACTGTAAGCAAGGGAAGGGGTGAGGGGATAGTGCCATGCTCACTAAGGACCGTTCTCTTGGGGACTCAACTTTAGAGACGCCAACCTTCAGGAAATAATAACAATAATAAAAAAAACAAGGGAACATCGGACAGAGAATGTAGGGCCAGTTGAAAGAGAGATCAGTAAAGTATGGTTCAGGGGTGGGGGGAGTGGAGGGAGGGGGCGCTCACTTTTAACCAAACTTTGACGAGAGTACTTGCTTTATTATTGATGTTGTTCGACAACTAAGTGAAATGTTGTGAAATTGTGAGCGAAAGTCTTTTTCCCCATTGGTTTCCGTACAATCGCAGAATGAAGAAATTGGACCATTGCTGTACTTATAAAAGTAGCTAACATATACTCTAGAGATGGCTTATCATTGTAAAAAGAGTTTGTGTTTTTGTATAAATGATATCAGGGAATTATTTTAAAAAGAAAGACAACTATTCTAACTTAATGAAATGTTATAAATGCGAAAGTTTGTGTGTTTGGATGTTTGTTACTCAATTACGCCAAAACTGCTGAACGGATTAGAATGAAACTTTGTACGTTGGTAGAGTGTGTCCTGGAATAACAGATAGGACTATTCCCAACCTTTGATTTTACATTAGTTTTACAATACTAATGTTTAAACTTTTAATATACATTAATTTTACAACACTAATGTTTAAACTTTTCGTATATAAGATATATTATGTAATATATATAATATTTCGTAGTAAGAGAAATATATATTATTTAAGTTATAAATTATCCATTTAAAAAAAAAGTTTAGTTAAAAATTAAAAGATTCTATCAATTATTGCGGGCGAAGCCGCGACGGGTAAAAGCTAGTAATAAATAAACAAACAAAATATTCCAAAAATTACACAGCTGGGCACGTAGACAATGTTTGGTATTGTCTAGCACCTGGTTTCGGATACCAGTTGGATGTACTAGAGTAGCTTCAACTAGATAATTTTTAATCTCTCGCTTTAAAAATGCGTCATTTATAGTTTATTCATCCCCATAATAGTGCATGAACCCTGACTAATGAAATGTCAATGTTTCGATTTATCTTAGTCCATTAACTCAATTTAATAATTTAATTTATATAGGTTTATGATTAGCGTTTTGTTTAATTATCTCAAATTATTTATTTGAATTTTCCCCACTCAAATCTATCTACCTAATATAGCTACTGTCTTATTGACAATACAAATTATTTAACGTTATTTATAATATTATTTTCATTAATTTACTTTGGTTGAGGTATTTAAATTGCACTTTCTGAACTGACTAATTATACAATATGGCACGGGAACAATTAGTTGATCTATGGTGAGGAAACTGATGGACAACGTGCTGAGGTTAGTCTGACGTCCGGTGGAGCTCACCTCAGTGACATTATCTTCAAAAATGTAGTACGTAGTTTGCTTTTATTTAGATAGCGAATATTTACTTCTCAATTAAATTGTTAATTTTCAATTTAATAATCGTTTTAACTATTTCGAACCCACCATATATCAGCACAAGACTTATAAACTAAATTACACAACAACGAGCCCCCGACCGTTAATTCATCACTGTGAAAGGGCACATTTTACTAATTATACATTTGATGCCATACCGGGAATCAAACCCGGGACCCTTAGCTCAGTGGAGAGAGACATGCTACCGACTGAGCTCAGGTGTTGGACTATATAATGGTAGAATGTCACATTTAGGTACCACGCCCTACTAACCAGCCACACCTGCGTGCAAGGAGAGTTTAGGAAACACGTCTTAGTACAGAACACTGGGGTTTAAACCTCAAACCTCACTGATAAAACAAACCAAATGATATTCACATATTAGTTCACATGCTTACCGATGAGAGCAAACAATACAAACAGATTTCACCGGAAAGGAAAGCTAATCTCGTATCGATATAGAAGGTGAAACGGAGCGATAATTCATCACATGTCATATTAGCTTACTAAAAGTAGCACTGCATGTCGTACACAAAGATAAATTAAAAAATAAAAATAAAAAATTAAATGAGTAGAAATAATACAATGGTTAAAAAAAATCTTAAGATAGTAATTTAAAATCTATGATTTACTAGGAGGATCATTATAATTAGTAAAAAAAAGCTAATAAAATATTTGGCTGTTACTTACGTGCTCAATAGTAGTCAAGATTTCTGGTGGAGAGGAGATTGGCGTTATAATCCCAGTCAGATTTAATAAAGGTGTTTTTACCAAATGTTTTTTCACTTTGCCTCTTCTAGATTGTAACTTTCTCATTCCTGGCACATTAAAGTAAAATAATGCATGTAGCCCGAAAGGGTATTTAAATGCGTTGGAAGAACAAACAATAAACACAACGCTATTAGTTAATTCTTCACGTCCTACTACTAGTCAGGATTCACGCACTATTATGGGGATGAATAAACTATAAATTACGCATTTTTAAAGCGAGAGATTGAAGAATTATCTAGGCGAAGCTACTCTAGTACACCCAACTGGTATCCGAAACCAGGTACCAGACAATATCAAGTAAATAATATTGTCTACGTGCCCAGCTGTGTAATTTTTGGAATATTTGGTTTGTTTATTTATTACTAGCTTTTACCCGTCGCGGCTTCACCCGCAATAATTGACAAAATCTTTTAATTTTTAACTAAACTTTAAAAAAAATTAAGTTAATAATTGATAACTTAAATAATATATATTTCTTTTACTACGAAATATTATATAATATATCTTATATACGAAAAGTTTAAACATTAGTATTGTAAAATTAATGTAAAATCAAAGGTTGGGAATGGTCATATATGTGATTCCAGGACATACTCTACCAACGTACAAAGTTTCATTCGAATCCTTTCAGCAGTTTTGGCGAGATTGAGCAACAAACATCCAAACACACAAACTTTCGCATTTATAATACTAGTAAGATTACTGTACTTTGTCTCCTCACCTTTATGAATAATTAATAATCAGACATTTTTTTTGCGAAATTTCTGTTGGTATCACCATTTTTATGAATATAAACCTCTAGCTAAAATACTATTCATATTAAAGAACGCATCTCACGGCCTATCAATTGGAAGAATAGATAAAATATTAAGCTTGAACCCGAATTCACATAATGGTTTCTGCATTCTTCTTTGACAACAGAATTATTAGCATCAGTTTAATAGTTTTTTTAGGCTTGAAACAATGTTTTAACAATATTTTTGGTATATATTTTTTAAATACAGTAAAACAGTTTCATTAGTCTCAATCTCACGGTTTTCAAAAGTAGAATACCAAAAACCGTTCCCCGATACCAAGTCTGTTCGAGCTGTATTAACTTTCTAAGTTACGTGGAGTGAGACGACATCTTAAGTTATTGTGCCAATTTTTACTGAACAGTGTGTTGTATACATGTATACATATAAGAGTTTAATAATAATAAAATAAAAAGTTTATGATACATAGCAGTGATTCTCAAATGGTCATTCGAGCGTAACATTCATGGCTACGTGAGCCGCCCTCAAAGAAAAATGGCCAAAATGACAATAACCAAACGTGGCGAGGAATTTTCGAAGCGACTTTTTGATTACCTGACAACCTTTTTCATCACTTTTGCCAAATTGCTATTTACCTTTCAATACATAGGGGTCTACTTAAGTTATATTTGTTTATGTTATCAAGACTTGTGGTCTTGATATTTTTAAAGTGTCTGTTATAGCCGTAACAACTTACTTTTCTCCAAAGCAAACAAGTTAACCATAACAGTGGGAGTGCGCATATATATATATATATGATCCCTTTCTGTTTATCTTTAGTGTCTTTATTGACGAGGGGTTTTGCATCACTGCTGTCAGCTACACGTGTTGAAAGTAAGGTTGCAACCTTATGTAGAATTTGTTTATATTTTCGGATTTTCTTTTTCTGTGTGCAGAAACGGAAAAGCTTAAAATCATTAAAAAAAACTTTTCTCATATCGGTAAAGGTGGTAAGTGAGTAAATTAAGCCGGCTCAGCCTGTTAAAAGGCAAATATTCAAATCCGAACTCGAGGCTACCTATGGTGAAGATGATCATTTTAAATATGTTGCAGAGCCTAAGGAAGATCAATATTTTTCACTTAAGACCTGTTCATCAGCAAAAATATCAACGTAAGAGAAGCCGTCTTAACTAAAAATACATTTTAGTACGAGACACGAGATCCTGTAAAGTAAGCCACTTGAGTTTTTTTTAAGCGAAAGAAAGATGAGATAAAATTTGTTAAACCAAAAATTGCCTCGTTGTCATTTCTGAATACGAAGGGCCTTAAAGCGTTATTAAAAACCAAGCTTAAGAACAGTCTAACAGCACGTGGTCATATCCATCCCGGCGTCCTTGGTTTGAATCCTGACTGGGTTAGTATACAACCTGATCGCTCTGGATTCACGTGTGTCAGCTTATATCTCAGCGCTAGATTTAAATATGTGTTCGGGCGCCAGGTAGCTTCACGTTTCATGTCAAATATTAGAGTTTGATTTAAGTTGAAGATAACATAAATTATTAAAGATCACAAATTAAATGCAAGGATTAATTTATTCCACACTTTGGTTTTGATTGCTAAAGAATGCATCTACTAAATAATGAGAGTTGAGTTGATGTGACTGCGAAAGTGTGTAGGACAGGTCCAATATGTGTGATGGTGTGATTGTGGGTGTTTTCCCAATGGCTGCCACGATGGCTTTTTACAACCCTCACCTCGTCCTCTTGGACGATTTACTTTCTTAGAAAGAAATAGACCAAGGTTGCTTTCATTGTCACTTAAGAAACTGTGACTCGGTTCGGGGAGATCTTTTAGAAATTACCCTGTTCTTCACTGATAGTAAATACTAAAAAGCACAATATGTATGAGGGGGTATCAAAACGTTTCAAGACTGGTTCTGTAAAATTAAAACAGAGTGGAGTATGAAGATGCGTGCGCTGGTGTAGTGAACTGTGACCTTCATTTATCATTACGACAAGTGGCATCATTCTGTGTAGACCAGTGACTGTGTTACGTTTATTTGATGGCGTGCACGGGTGCAGTTGCAATTTTATCATCGACCGCAAACTCTAGCAGAGAGCTAACCTCAAATTCTGCGGCTTACTCGGAAAATCTGGAACGGAGATCTTCCTAATGATGAAACAGGCTTACAGAAATAAAGCTAATAGCTGTCTGGTGTGTTTTGAGTAAAACTCACGCTTCAGAATCTGTAGAATGTGACTGAAAGATGAAAAGAGGTCAGAGTGATCTTTTTTAAGAAAACAAACCCGGGAATTGTGGGCAGAGTTAGGCAATTCGTGCGTGAGGGTCACCGGATGACCAATAAGGACGTTTCTGACATCGTGAATATGTCATACGGATCAGTGCAGAACATCCTCACGTTCATTTTTAACATGCACTGCATTGCCGCCAAGTTTGTACCCAGGCTTTTGACGCCCGAACAGAAGGAGCCCCGTGCCCAAGTTTGCCAGGAACTCTGTCAACATGCCGTGGATGGCCCAACGTTCTTGTCGAGGATCATTACTAGTGACAAGAGTTGGATCGAAGGCTACGACCCGGAGACCAAACAACAATATTCGTAGTGGAAGAGCCCCAGATATCCAAGACAGAATTTCCGGGTTTGTGCTCGTAGGAGGTCACTCTGACCTCTCTTCATTTTTTGGTGACGTTCTACCTCTACTTAAGCACAAGTGCCGTTCAGAACACACCAGATGGCTCATAGATTCATTCCCGTAAGCCTCCTGCATCATTTGGAAGGTATCCGTTCCAGATTTTCTGAATAAGACGTAGAATTTGATGTTCTTTCACTGCTCGAGTTTGCGGTCCATGATAAAATCGCAAATGCACCCGTGTATGCCATCAAATAAACGTGTGTAACTCAGCAACTGGTCTACACAGAATGATGCCACTTGTCCTACAGACAGATGAAGGTCACAGATTGTCACACCAGCACACGCATTCCCATGCTACACTCTGTTTTCAGTTTCTTGAAACTTTTTATACCTCCTCGACTTGTACCCTTATTTCTGAAAGTGAAACTAAGTGGTGCTCCAGTACGTACTTCACTAAAACTAATAGATCCTGCTATGGTTGGCATGAAATATATGCTATACTTCAACAGCCTGATGCCAGCATTACCGGGCGACGGGGTGAGTGGCGACTAGCACGGTCATCAGTCATCACCCTCTAAACAAAAGAAGCTTTTGTAGAGCTCAATGAACTCAAGGGTACCCCAAGCAGTCGAATCAGAGAAGTTTATATGCGTTTCGATACCGGTACTTATTGTAATCCATACTTTTCTTTCGATACTAGTTCGGTATCGATATTTTTATTCCGATACTTTTAATGAGTACAGTATCGATACTTATCTTTCGATACCACATCCCTACGCATAGGTGGTCAAGTTTACTTGGAGTAAATAGTGACTTTTAGGACCAGCAGTAATTTGAACACAAGTTTTGAACACCGTATGAATCCTAATATTTATAAGATATGGATAGTTTTGATTTTCTGAGCATCCTCGTTCTAGACTATATTTTAAAGAGGGAAACTTGGGATTTTTGGATTGAGGTAAATTAAAATATATTTTTTTCTGTTACGCTGTGGCCCTCCTTTCAATCGAGTTTAAATTTATCATCTTTGTGTAAACAAATAGGAAGAACGGTAATTAAATTTGATGATATTCTTACACAATTTATTTTTAAAGGAGGATCACAAAAAATCAAATTGGGGCCTCTCAGGGTGATTAATGTTTTAAATGTTTCAAGACTTATTATACTTTATAAATGTGGAAAAATAATGTACATGCCAATAAATCAACGCTAAATAACTTGGTTATCTTTAAAACGTCATTAAACGTTTAAGAAATAAAATGTTCACCATTCAAATAAAGTCAAAATCATTTTATTAACTTTACAGGAATCATCGCCTCTAATAAACTTTCAACCTTACCCAAGACCGCAATTGTACACCTCATGAAAAGGGAACACCTCGAAGGAGATACATAAGAGCGACTGTTCAACATTTTCAAATCGTAACGATAATTTTCCGTTTTAAATTCCAGTGTGTTCAGGTGTGTGTATCCAGGTAGAGAGCGCCGCAAGGGCTGGTGATGGTAATGACCTCTTCCAGAGAGCAGCCTCTGTAAGACCATGTTCACCTCGACATTGCTCCACAGTCTAACCCACCTTAGATACCTCAAGTAACACAAACACAATTACACAATATATTATTATTATTATTATTATTATTATTATTATCACCGCGTCTTAATATCCGTTCGGGTTATACGCACTTACGCCAATGTGTAATGGTAGGGTGATTGTGAGGTGAAGTGGAGGACCTACAGTTTAACGTGGTGATCCGAACCACGGTGGAGGCCTGGCGTTCCACACATTCACAAGTTGTGATTAATACACGTCTTGTCAGAGGTGAAAGAAGGATTTGGCAATCAGATAAATCTCTGCCGGGACCGAGGATTGAATCCCGGACCCCTAGCAGAGAAATCTGACACCTTACCCCTTGACCGCCAGGTCACCCTACACCATATAGCTTTTAATTATTCATTTGATCCGATTCGGTGGCCGCGTGGTCCAACGCGCTAATCTCGTGTTCAACTAGACTGACAAAGGCGGGGAGATCGGGGTTCGATCTTGGTCGGGTGTACTGAAGTTTTTTTTCAAACGTATTTTCCTGTCTCCCTCCACGCAAAGGCTGGCTCACTTCTTCTACATTGAAAACCTTCCTAATCCCTAATACATCAGTGTAATTAGTACATAAGCGTACAACCCTAACGGGTAATAAGACGCGGTGATGAAAAAAATAATAGTAATATTAATTTGATACATTTAAATTGGAACATTCTTATTAAGTATACGAAACCATTTGAACTTTGAATAAACAGCTTGCTCTTATCCAAACTAACTTTGAAAAAACAGTTTTCATTGATTATGAAATGGTTATTAAATTAACACTATACCAAAACTCTCAACATTATATATTACTTTTTAAAAATATAAATAAGCTGTTCCCTTGTATACGGAAGGGATTTTCAACTACGACACCCTTTTATTTGAATTAGAGCCTACTGGTCTGTCCTCCACCATTAGTTTATTTAGAAATTGTCGATTTCTTTAAATTAATGGTGTGGTTCTACCCTCATCGATGAGCGCGTGGAAAAAAGAGCAGGATAATCTAGCATAGTTTTCCAGTTATGGGAAAGTCTGGATTCAAATCCTGGCCTAGTATACTGAGGGCAGTTTTTTTCATTAAAGATATGTCACCGTTCCTCCAAGAAAACTCGGGTAAATTTTCTCTCAATTCAATCTTACCTGTATCATTATCGTAATTAAAATACGCAAATCATGGACATGAGAGTAAGACGCGGTGAAATAGAGAATGTATTTTTGTACCACAGGTACTTTTAATACCGCACGTGTAGTGACGTTCCAGGTCCGTCATATTGGACAGGCACGCTGGGCTCGACCTATCACCCATCCTAGGTTGACAAACACCAAACAGGTTCCGTGGGTTTGGAGCTCAGCCAAACTCCCTGGTACGGATTACACATACGGCCTCGAGTATCACACCCCACTGGGACCACAAATCATCATCATCATCATCATCAACTGTTTCCAGCCTGTGTTTGGTTCAGTTTAGTAAAATCGGTTTACAGCTAAAGACTAAATATACAGTAGCCTCATGGCTTCTTTGGTGCTGACTGACAGCACACAGCTGACTTCTGACAGTTTTGAAAAGTTACCAGACCAAATTATTTATCCCTACGCTGAACCATGTGATCTGCAAAAACATGTGTTTAGCAGCTTTCACTTCTGACAGCCAAAATTTAGGTATATACCTAAATGTTGACTGTCAGAAATCAGCTATGAGCTGTAAGTCAGCACCAAAGAAGCCACGGGGCTACTATAGTTTGGACATAATTTAAAGCCGAATTACTTGACGAGCAAGCTTCCAGCCGTTAATGTCATTTTTGTCTCTTAAGTGGAATTAACAAGCCTTATAGTTAGGTTGGTCAAATAATCACTATGTAAATAAATAGTACAGCGCGCCGCAAGCACTTTATCTTGCTTTTATCCTAAAATAGGCATTTATTAAGAACTCGTAAGATTTGTGAAACGAAATAACAGGTATGTACATTGTTGTAGAACCATTACACCAAAGATCATAGATGAAAAATATACACTGTTATTTACTTACTCTATGGCTTTATGAACTAGGAACACTTACAAAAAAAAATAAGAAAAAGAGAAACATCTTTGTCCATCAAAGAACATAAGTATCAAATTCATTTTCAGAGCCCTGAATTAAAACGTATATATAGTTGCTTATAGCTCATAAACCATTGATTTTATAAAAATATATTTCAAATAAAATAATTTTATCTTTAATAGTACTACAACTTTACAATGATGTGTTATTTTGTATAGCAAATAATTACAGAGAAATAATCAAAATTAGAAACTTTCCTCTCTGTAGAGTACCGTCAAAGTCATTTTCTTAAGAAAATGAGAAATTGTCATATTGTTTATAATGATAAACAATGTCTAAATATAAAATGTAAACAAAATCGTTAGGGATAATTTTGAGAAAATTGATTTCCTTTTTCTTTTTGCCTTTAATTTTTAGGCTTAGATGTCTAATAAAAAAAACTCTAGAGGACCTTATGAAAACCCCAGATACAAGGTTTGAGACCGGTAAGCGAAAGAGTTTCGGCTCTAACCCGAGTTATATACGGACGGCAATGCGAAAATAACTTTTTTTGTTTCAGGGGGTCATGAAACGTCGACATTTAACAAAATCTCGAGTTTGATTTTCTTTGACGATCCCAACCCTTTCTCTCCGAAGTGTCGAGAGAAAGTAAAAATATACGCTATTAAACATCTTCAAAATACTGTAAACTATGTGTTAACATGGCAACACAGGATATACAGATAAATACATTTGTGGTATTCATTAATACGGACAACTTTGCTCAACTTTAAACTTTAACGCCTCTTTGAAATTCAAAGCTTTAATGTGGTTGGACAAAGACCCGTGTAAAGCGCTCTACAAGCAAAACAGTATTTTAGTGAAACAAGTTTTAACATATTTTAATTTACTTCTGCACCGAATCTTTATACTCGTACAGGACATCTGAACATTATTTTAAGCACCGCGTCTTACTATACATTCGGCCGATACGCTTATGTACTAGCTACGCTAATGCGTTAGGGATTAGCTATCTTGGATTTAGAGGAAGTACCCACATTTGCGTGGAGAGAGTGGGGAAACATTTGAGAAAAATTACCACAAGTACGTCTGACTGGAATTGAACCTAGGGTAGTTAATCTGAACTTGCTTACACTATGAGTATAAGGGTGAACAGAGTAGAAAAAAGAGTACAAGTATTCACATTTGCAGGGAGGAAGGGGGATGTTATTATGGAAGACATTCCAGCTCAGTAAGCCCGAATGGATTTAAACCCATACCTACTCAAAACCTTAGAACTAGATTCGACCAGCATGTCGTTTAATCCACGTGCATACCGATGTCGAAACTTTTAAATAGTATTTTTATATCTGATGTATACAAGCATATTATATTTTGAGATAACTGACCTGTTAGCTAGCAGTATATACTGTGCACTTCATTTACTCTTAGATAGCAGTCTTGCCTCGACGTATTACAATATGACCTTATCAAATAAGCTTGTCTTATTAGAACAATGCAATGTTGCCTAAGCTTGCTTCCTTTCTGGGTAGACGAAGGATATATACACAGTTTATTTGTAGCTTGATAATATTTTTCCTCGTTATTACTAACTATTACTACCAGTAATTATGTAAACACTATACTTCACTCCCTCCATGTTCTTATCGTTACTACAGCCCTATTAGTAGTGTTGTAAACAGTAGACCTCGCTCAGTTCATTCATAAAACGCAGTACATATTGTTAGTAATTATCTACACTATTATTATAAAGAGGAAAGATTTTTTTTTGTTTTTTTGTTTGTAATGGATAAACTCAAAAACTACTGGACCGATTTTAAAAATTCGTTCACCAATATAAAGCTACACTATTAGCGAGTAACATAGGCTATATTTTATTTTGAAAATTTAATTGATTTAATATATTCCTCATAAACATGTCGATAGTCACTCATATTTTATGGTAGAGTTTATGATGATTTTTCAATATGTGTGTTGAAAATAATCATGCGGGNGGGGGAGGTGGGAAGGGTCATTATGTTATATTTATATAGTTACTACTGTCTTAAGATTTATCTTTGGATTTCAAGACGAAATATTACCTATAATATTCGTCTTGTATTTTAAACTAATACTTTCTTTGGCTACCAAGTTAGACAAAAAACAAATTAATACTATTATACAGTAGTACATTATATTCATAGAGAAACCATTGTTCCCTCGACTCGACAAACGCCACTCTCGCAATAAGTCAAACTTAAAAAATGTATTATTCCCTAGGTTTATGATCGATTGCTTGACTATTAAATGAAATATATTTTGAACACTGCCATATTGAAACTGATAAATAGATTAAAAAGCTATGTATATTATGTGTAGTTTGGCCTAGTTTCTAAAAAATGTATCTACCATATTTTGCTTAGATTGGTATGCTTATTTAACAGTTATCACGGAACAAACAACCAGGAACACCTTTAATATGCCAAATGCTAAAGTTAAAACAACACCTCGCTACAGTCGTTAAATTAAATTACCCTTTTAAGTGTTGCGATAAACTTTCGAGCTCTTATGACAAAGTAAGCTAAGTATTATTAACCTGATGTATACGTGATAAACAAAGGCATAATTAGAAAACATAAAATCATAATAATTAATATCACTAAAGGTTTAGCAAATATTTCTCCTATATTTGTTTTAATTTAAAATAAAGCCTAATTTAGAGATTTCTTTGTCTTATATTTGATAAATTGTTAGTAAAATCTTCAGTAAAAGAAGGAACAAAGAAAAAGAGAAATATTAGAGATAATTAAATCGTGCTACCAAAAATGAATTTATCCTGCAAAGCCCTGAAATAAGAAGTTATCTTTTAAAAGAGAACACCCCAGGCACGTCAAGCTGTGGAAACCGAGCTTTGAAAATGTTCTCTCCAAATGTTAATTGGATCATCAACAATCTCTGCCCTGGACACAGTCTGACATGTGTTCGCTGGCTTTGTGAAAGTGAAAGGCAAGTTGGTCTTCAAACACACTACGGGACAAGTAAATGGAACCAGAAAGTTTTGTTTTAGATGCCAGTTACCTTGCCGACTTAACTACCCAAGTCCTTATCCACGTATACCAATCTTGATAGGAAGGGCCTTATCTAACAGCTACAGAAGGTAACTAGATCTACTTTCTTGTGTTCATAAGAGAAGCCCCTTTCAGCTGAGATAGATATTATCAATATGTATAATATCTACTTATAAAGTAGTAAAATGTTATCGGTGCTGAACGCAAACAAATTTGTATTGTATAAATTATGGTCCACGTATCCATTCAAATTTAAAAACAAGGTAAATATAGTGCTACCATTACTACTTATAGCCCATCTGATGAGCTCAGATAGTATATATATAGTTTCACTCTTAGATTACAGCACAGGCTCTTATGGACACATACCATCTATTTCTAGCGCATTTATTTCTCAATTAGCGCTGCTTTTTTTTTCTCTACCAAGTGAAGTTTCATTATGTAGCTTAAACATATTTATTTATATGAAATCAACATACTATTTTCACGGGGACTATATTGTTTTCATAAAAAGGAGGGGGAAAAAAGCCATGTATATGTCACAAAAAATAAATGGCACGGTGCACCACATAGACTTTATATTTTATCTTAAAATAAAAACATTTGATAAACACTTTACTCAAAATTTACTAAAATATTTGTGAAACGAAATAACACATTGTTGTAGAAACATTACACGCAAGACCATAAAATAAATATTAAACACGTTTTCAGAAACATTGAGGGGAGAGGAACATATATGTCTACCAAAGAGCATAACACTCACTTTCAATAATTTGCAAAGAGTTCCATGCCTCGTGAATGTCATGGCAAATTATGTTGTCTCCTCTGGTCATTTTGATAAAATGGTAGCTTTCTCGATATTACGTGGGAGGAGAGTTTTGTCTCAATTCATGATACTTATTTATTATGGCCTTTTGCTCTTAGGAGCTGTAACTGTAGAATGGGCTTAACCCAGGAAGTCCTGAGATTGTCGTCCACCCCTGTATAGGCTTTTGTAATCATTTGGGACGTTACTATGATCTTATATTCGTACCCTTTTATATTATTGATGTTCTGAAAACTTTTCACAGGAACATTATTGAGATAAGGATGAGTGTCTCTAATTTTTTTATGTACTATTGTCTTGTGGGGAATATCTCGGATAGTATTGATCACTGTCTCAAATACAGTCTTAAGGATCTTGAATATCAAGGGGACAGATAGTATTATCATTATTTTAATAGCTAATACATTATTTAAGTGATGATGGACATTTGAAAATAAAACAAATTAATTTTTTCACAGCAAGGGGGAGCTGGCGGTCTAGGAGTAATGTGTCAGACTTCTGTGTTAGGAGTCCGGGTTTCAAATCCCGGCCCCAGCACAAAATTATTCAGATTACCAAACCTTTACTTCACCTCTGGCCAAGTGTGTGCTTTCACTACCATTTGGAGGTATTGGAATTCACCTTAATGGTGTCCCCGCCTCAGAAATGAGTTCCTCCATACGCCAGAAGAGCAGAATTAGGGTAAGGTTGAATGGCCAGATCTAGAGCATGAACCCCTCCCACCCCCACTTTTTTCAGCGGGTTTTAGTACCTTTAGGATATACGCATGTATTTAACTAGGTTAAAGGCATAGGGATATGGATGAAGGGAGACACTTGGAGTAAATATACTCACAAATGTGTGGTGGAAGAGTGGGAAGCCATTTATGAAAAACCACCCATACTAGACCAAATTGGGTTTCGAACCCCAATATTCCTCTCACTGGTAATCCAGTTCAACATGAGAGTGACGAGTTAGACCACGCGACCACCGATGTACGTTAAACAAAGTTATTTTTGTGATTTAAAACAAACCTACAATAAATTTGTAAATGAATAAGAAACTTTTGTTTACGTGCAAGAAATATCACTAATCATTTTGCCGATAATGGTATTTCCATTACCTCTACAAGTTGTCTCCCTCTAGAACTTAACTTAAACTTTAAACCAACGGCAGCGCCACTATCTAGAGGACAAGGAGACAAGAGGAAGGAGGAGCCGATTCCCTCCCTCTTAATGATAGGGTGGTGATAACTAAGCTGACGTGAGACCCCCCACACCCCCTCCTTTCAGGGCTGGCGTGGGTTGCGGGTTGTGGGTCCTGCCAGTGATTGACTTGTGGCTTCAGGCGATAATTGCTACCTGCGCGCACTTCTACTAACCTAATAACTTGCTAGGAAGGTGAAGCAGGGAAGAAAAAAACACGAGAAGGGGGTACTTGGGGGTTGGAGAGGCGCTAGAAGTTGCAGCTAGTTGTCTCTCTTTAAGGGGGGAAGTGGGTGCAGTTAAGAGACCTTGGAGAAATATCTTCAACGTGTGGCGAGGTGACTTTCTACAGTTTACTCGCAGAAAATGTCTTTGGAGATGACACAACGAGCTTTCAGAACGATTGTATGGATACATATACGTCTAGTTTATACACACGCCTATTTATAGCTTATATAAGAATATAGTTTTCATAATATCTTAACATGAGTCAGACCCACTTCAGTGGCTGCATGGTCTAAGGTGCCACTCTCGTGAAATAGGTTACTAGATTTCTGATTATGGAGGGATAGTTCTTCAAATTTTAGTCAGGCGCACTGAGGGTAATCTTTCCTATCTTGAGCTAAAGTCAGATCACGATAGGTTTTTACCTGGATGACAGTTCAAAAATCATATGTGTAGGTTTTGGGTTGCCAACACTTGTAAAAGATCACTATTTTGTTATAAATGTAGATATCTTTAATTACCTGTTATATATTACATTTAAAATAACGTAAATTAAAGTTTTCTCATACTATTTCATTTTTTAAAATAATTTCTTTTTATCCAACTCGAAACAATATTTTAAACATAATTAAAATTACTTATTTTTCGTTTTGGAACGTTATTGATTATGTTTAATATAGTGCACACATCAATACCTTTTAATACAGGCATCGTATTTACTTGTAAAAGAGAAAATTGTTGTTATTTTTGTACATACAAGAAATGATTTTATGATTATTTTATCATATTTTGAAATATTTAACTGAATAAAATATTTTCATCAACTGCGTGTCTGCATCACTGTAAAAAACTTGTTTACCGTCGTGTTCAATCATATGGTTTAAATTCGTCAGTCGCCATTTTGAGGCTATGTTCGTTAGAAGTTTTTGTTAAAGTGGTGTGAATTTTTTTTAAGGAGAACTAAACGATAAATAAACTTTGTGTCCATCCTCAAATAAATATATAAATAATATTGGCCTACATTACTGTGGTTAGCTATCACATTCATATATTACCATATGTTTTCATTACAGTCATCCAAAGTGATAGCTGTCAGCTGCTGGCGTAGTGATATATTAGGGATTACTTCTAGTAACATTTAGAGCTGTCATTCAGGTAAACTTAGCTCGCGAATTAATTATAGTTCCATCCGGTCCACCTCATTACACCCAATCTCATTCAAGTCCATTATGATGTTATCCTATCATCTGCAGCTAAGTATTCCCAATGGTCTCTTCCCATTTGGTTTGCCAGTCAATACCCTGAACACGGTTCTAAAATCTCCCATTAGCACTGTATGTCTTGCCCATCGTAAGATTTGATTATCTTAACAGTGTTTTGTGATGAGTATAGGGTATGTAACTCATCATATTATATACTCCACTCCCCAGTCACCTCATACCTTTTTAGACTAAATATCTTCCTAAGCACCTTGTTTTTGGAACACCATACATTTGTTTTCATATTGTAATGTAAGAGACCACGTATCACATCCATAGAGAAAACCAGGCAAAATTATTATTTTGTATATCCTGAGTCTTACATCTATTGAAAACAGGTTTTAAAGGCCGTGCATTAACCATTTCATAGTGTATGCTTTTAGCCGTGTCTACGAAAAGTTGACTATAATATTAATAAACCTAACAAAACCTAGCCTCCAAATGATAAGTGTATGGGAGGTTGGGATTTGTTTGTAAAACAATATATTTATGTAAGTTATTACGTAAGAGGTTATTTAAAGTGAAAGTGACCTAAATTAATTGTATTTTTACTAAATAAAAAATCTATCGTAACAAATCTGGCTCTATTAGGTTCTGTCACCTGGTCTGTTCTATAAGAGTGCAAAGTTTCAACTTTCTAGCTAGATCATGTATGGGCTTCTGGAGGGTGTGGAAAGACACTACACATTAGAAAATTATATATAAATATATAATATGTATTTAGATTTTATTTACTAATTAGTAGGGCTGTCCAAAGTTTCGAAATGTCTTAGTTGAGGTCTAAGATCAAATCTCTTTTGCTTCACCTTCTAAAATTACAATAATCTTAGCATATTCAAAACCTTTCATAGGATGGATAAAACTTCGATATATTGTGAACAAATAAGAAATATATCACTAAATTTGACATATTTCAACATAACTAATGTTTATACCAGCTAATAAACCATATTTTAAAAACGACAAGTGATTTAATGACAATTATTATAACGTTAGCATTGATACATTAAGACTTGTAAAATATAGCAGAGAGCCTTATTTTTTCTATAAACCTTTCTATTTTTTCTAAATGCACTTAATGGACAATTTAAAAATTAAAAGCAGGATTATGAGCGAGTTGACAAAGTATTCTCTTCAAATGTTATCTCGACTTTGCTTCATATGTTTTAATCTTCGCTTTGAATTCACCTCTCATTTAAAAAGTAACTCTTCATCCACAATTACTAATAACTACTTTTTGGAATAAAGACACACATTTCATAATAAGTTTTACTATCCCTAAATATTAATATCGATATAGCTGTTGTATGTTAGACAGTAGTTCTCAAACTGTGATCCATAAAACACTGATGGTCCACATATGAGAAAAAACAATCGTATTTACCTTCTCAAATATACTATTATAGTTTGAGACTAAGTTTTCAATAATATTTAATCAGTAATCTAACCTCAAATTATTTATATAATACTATCATGCAAAGATTTCCTAGATAACAATTTAAAATTAAATCGTTAAATCGATTTTCTAAAATTATCCAACATTTGACTATTATTTATTTGAGTGAGGGCTTCAATCAAATTTAAACAACACCCCGAGGACAGACAGACTTATTTTCAGGCTATGGGCAAGACAAAACTTAAAGACTCATGATAATCTCGAGGTTGAAATTTTTCACAGTTACAATATTTTATTTCTTTATTTGAAAGTAAAAAGTTAAATAAATCATAAGATTACAATATTGACAGGTTAACTACGCTAAAGCCGAATTCAGCTGACGTTTCGTATTGACACGTGTTATGACGGTTTAGTGAGAAAAAAAATCCAATTAATTATAATGAAGTGCTCACACTGATGCTATGTGTTGTTTTGTGACATGTTATATGTTATCTGACCCCCGGAATGCGTGTTAACATGTCGTGAAATGTATCAGCCCAAGAACTGGACATCCAGATTTTCGTCAAACGTGTTGACGCATCAAACGTGAAACTTGAGCATTTTCGATTTAATTTATTCTTATTTTAGATATCGAAGGGAAGAAAACTTCTCTTCTGACATTCTAGTGAACATGTTGAAACGATTTTCATCATTCCAAAGTTCAGGCCTTATAGTATGAAACTCAGCAAATTCCCACCTATCGGCAATTATGGGATGTATTCACTCTCTCGTGTGTTCCAGTGCAAATAATATCCCAATAGCGATTACAATCCTCTCCTCTTCATCAAGTTCAGTCCATCTTAGCAATGTACACTTGAAAATTTGACAAAACAAATCGCACACAAAATGTGCTCTGATCAGAATGAAGACAATTCATGTCCAAACGACACAATACACCCGATACATGAGAGCAGTGTAATCATTTGAAGTTGATATGTTGACAAGTGTTGATACTTAAGTGTAGTCTGAATTCAGCAAATACTACATTATTAGTAATATAAATCAAAAGTGACAGATAACATGACTTGACTTGAAAGTAGATAAGTGTTGTTTCGAACTCTCATTTAAAACTATTCCTATCAAATTTGACTGTAAAATGTGTAGAGAAATATAATCTCTTTACCGTTTGATAATCACTTTAGTTAGACAATTTATAACTTAGACATAGGACAGTTAGGTAGTTTATTAAGGTGGAAGGTGCAATGAACGCCCATCAAGTGGTCCATAACGGCAGAGGTTAGAGAGTTAGAGGAGTACGCGTCTTAAGAAAGGACAACATAAATAACCTCAGCTCAATATTGTTTGTATGAGGAAGATTTATTTACGCAGAACTGTAATTTATATGGATAGTTGTTATTTAATTTAACTTATGGTTAATTTTTTTACTATGTATTTGGAATTTGTGTTTCTAAGTTATTTGTTGAATACATTTTTACTTTCTCTTGGCCCCTTGAAGAAATAAGTATTGTGACAGCCAAAAAAATCGAACTAGATTTTGATAAAAGTCGGTTCATGAGCCTCTGAAACCAAAAAATTTGAGTTACAAATTAACATAATTATAAAGTTCTAGTACTGTTAAAATTAAACATATTTTAATCTGAAGTATATTTTTATATAGCCAATAATTTCTGATCTCTAAGCAATCAAATATATTTTTTATGAAATACTTAGAAATATGAAATTGATAGTTATGCTCTTTGGTGGACAGAGATGCCCCTCTTTTCTAAATGTTTCTGTAACAGCGTATATATTACACTTCTGCTTTTGGTGGAGTGTTTCTGTATCAATGTATATTATTTTGTTTCGCAAAGTTTACTAAATTTTTAGTAAATGTCTCTATTTTAAGATTAAAGGAAGAGAAAGTCTCTGACTTAAACCATATAATTTATTTTAAATACACATACTTATTTGGTTCCCTACTCATTTAAATGAACTACATTTAGTCTATATTAAAATTCGCTTTATAAAATATCTTTCAAATGTTTGTTAATCTGTCATATATATATATATATATATATATATATATATGGAAAAACTTTAGCCTGAGGGTCGAGGTTTGGATCCTTAAAGTTACAATAGCTTATCTATAAAAGTAAATAAGTTGACATTCAGGACCTTGTTGATTTTAGACTCATTTTTTTTGGTTAGTATTATAAGGCAGAATATGTTTTTAATATCTAGGCTTTATAAATATATCCCATAATTATCACCCGAGAACATGAAATTACATAGAATAAGATTAACGTTGTTTAATAAGTATTTATATATAACCCCTAATCAATAATAAATAATACATCTTATCTAGTTAGAGAAAATCAGTAAAGTTTCTGAAAACAATATAATTTTGCTTTTAGTTTTGTGAGATAATAATTATGTATATATCTCTTTAAAGTAAATAACAATTTGTAAGATACTGGTAGGCCACACAAACTTGTCTTGGATGATTAAAATGGCCCATGGACTGGAGTTTCCCCATCATTGATTTATTTAGATCAACATACATTTTATTCTAAGTTTATGCTTTCATGTTCTCGACTACTGAGTATGAGATACACTTACAAACACTAAACATCAACGACAGTTGCTTAGTTACACTAGTGAATAGTTGAACCTCAAACAACGTGTAATACTACCATCCTAAATATCAAAATATTTTTGCCAATGAGTTATGGATGAGTAAGATAGAAATAAAGAGGAAAATAACCCACATGTGAGATAGAGGAGAGTGGCAAACCGTTTATAAAAACCATCTCATTTCATTCAGCTGGGATTTGAACCTCAATATAACCATCAGCAGTAAGCCAAACAAGATGAAATGATGCTTTTGTTAACGTCCTCAACAGTGTGAGTAGGAAAATTTAAAAATATTGATTATCATAAAAATTATTTTAGGGAGAGTTTATATTATTATCATTATTATTATTAGAGGTTCTGCTTCAAATATTTATATTTACATTATTCTTATTAATTTTTTTGCTATTGTTACTGCTTTTTCAACATTTATGCTTTTACTTCTCTCAAGTTATTTATTTATTATTTTTATCATTAATATGTCCTATTTTTGTGTAACTATTCACCAATGTGTATAATTATTTAGCTATTATTGTTTATCTTATTTTCTCGTGTAATTATATATATTTGTAAAGTACTAGTGTACTTTTCACTGGTGGCCTGTCAAAGGTCTCACAACTGTTGGCAAAAACTATAATAAAATAAATTGAAATTGAGATGGAAATTATCATTATTAACTCGATCCCTTGTCTATATAAATGAAAAAAATTATCAACACTATTTACTATCATTATTTATGCAAGGTGTCCTTGATTGGTATATTGGTCCCTTTAATTCACAGCGTATGAAAGATATATTCATATATTGTCCATATCTTGAGAACATAGGCACAAAACATAATGATAAACAGTTCTCACTTTTTGAAATACTTGAGCTATTGTAATGATATTAATTTAGATCACTCTAAAATATGTAAAAAGTCATGGATGAAGGTAATTTTTCTTTAAAGTAACATATGCATAGTATCCTTTTATGATTCATCCATGAAGAAAAGGATTTCACCATTAAAATATATTTTTTATACCATTTTTCCTGTTAAAGGAACAACTACGCAGTAATTGGCAAATACGCCAATTCCCTATACCAATAAGAAGCTAGCTTTCACAACACATGTCGCCAGGACTCTTTCTATTAGTTAGTTTTTACACTGTTGGCGAAGGGAGTAAGAGGCAAGGGGTATGTCATATATAAGACGTTTGTGCGTATAATTAAGAACAGCCACAGGCATCCAAGCAGCCCCCCCCCCCACACACACACACAAGTCGCTCTAGCACCCACGCTCACACAAGCAACGCAGTTAGGGACTCATAAATGCGCTAGCTTTGGTTCTGACAGTCACAGTCTAACACAGAATACAATAATTTACATTAATATCACAAGTGTGCATTGATATAAAGCATTTAATTGGACTATGTATAAGTAACTAACAGATGTCATTTGAATAAACCGTGTGTGAATAAACAGCCATCAATAGTTAACTTTCTTACATTTATTAATTATACCGTTATAATTAGTGCTCGACCACGGAGCTATACACAGCTGGTTAAACGGTATATTTTCCGTAAATTGATGATAGGCGCTCGACCACGGAGCTATAGACAACCTAAACATCATCACAGCATTTTTATATCAGGGAATTAATCCGTAGTGTTTCAATCGACGCCCAACGCGGGGCGATTAATTCAATAGTGTTACGCTATTTTATAGGCTTTTTTTTTAAAAAATGTAGCTTTTCAGAAATGATATATTGTTGTAAAATTGTACAGTATTCTATATAAATGTTATGATACTGCAGGTACAGAGGCCTTGTGAATTTGTTTATTAAAATATTAGATACTCTGTTAATACGTTTGTAAACATCTCATCACATCCATTTTAATATTATTTGATCATAATTTAATAAGTCATATCTTGTTCCCTTAGCAAGCCCCTACCATTTAAACCCTATCTAGGGAAAACAGAAATATTCACATTAATATAAGAGGGGTAGTTCTTCATATTTAAGGTGTACAAGTCTTTATCAAGGCAAATTTTCAACTATTCATTAATTGGAGTCATCGTTACATCCTTAACCTAGCTACTGTAGACAGTAGCTAAAATTATTCCTTTGTTTTGATTCAGTTACATTTTAACATCAACATTTATTTTTAGTATCTATTACAAATATTAATATAATGTCATTTAGTAAGATAGTCTTAGAATATACTTCTAAAACCCCTTTAAACACTTTTCTACTTTAATATATATAATGTTAATTTTATTGTTTTAGTGTAATGTAAGAATGAAGAGATCAAGTTGTCATCAAAATACTTTTAGTAAACAAAATAAAACCTCATAAAAATGCACACACTATTTTCCCTGAAAGGAAACAATCCAACCTTTATGGATTACACTCTGGCTCTATCTCATAAGCTATACCATAGTGCAATAATGCAAGGTCAGCGTGCTACCTTTCAAGGCAAACGAAAAGCACTGTACAAACATATATTACAGTTTTACTTAGAACGATATTTCTTAGAAGCGTTCCAATTTAATATATAATAAAGAGCTGTAATCATAACCAATACAATGTGACAAGTACGTTTTATATAATATTTTTAATATCTGTGAATTTTTTACATAATTCATTATAGATAGGTACCAAGAAAGAAAAATTAAACTCTTTCTTCTTTTTCCTTCTCGTAAAACTTTATAAAGGATATTTCTCTGGAAACATTTTTCTTCCTATGCCCACTCTTTTCTTTCTTTGAAAGAAATCACCCCACACCAACTATTCGCTTGAGCTTTTCATTCTTTGTGAGGAATGTCAAGGTAGTTCAAGTTAGCCAACCTTTGTAAAAAAAAACTTTGCTAGTATGTGTCAGATTCATTTTTTCTCTATTTAACTTAAGAAGGTTTCAACTTAAAAGAGCGAACTAATTTAAAATTACCGATTATGTTGCCCTCTTTAGCTTGCGACGCAATTCAAAACCAGGCTAATTGGAAAAAACAGAAGGAAAATCAGTTAATCCTTATTACAAACTTAATATAGGGTATTAGGAACTCGAAAGTTCATTGCCACAATCACAAAAATATTTCACCCATCTTTAGCTGGAGATTTATAACATTACAACATGGAATACCTTGAAGAAAAAAAGAACTAAAGATACCCAAAGATTATAAAGCATGCTTGACAATCATTATGAGTGTCTTTGGGAGTGAATGGTGGTTTTTGATTGAGATTGACAAATATCAAACTTGTTTGATTTTCTGTATTCAAGCAATAGTTTGCGTAAGCGAGCTTGATAGCGTATGGTTGTTTGTGTAAATCACATCAGTAGCTTGCTAGCAATCTTGGCGATGGTATGCGTCTCGGAAATAAATTATTTCTGGAGTATATGCTTGACAACTGTGGCTTGAAGGGGGTGTAGTGTGTAGAAGAAATCCAAGCATGCTCGAAAGTCAATGGACCCCTTAAAATAAGGTAAGTTACTATTTTAAAATTAGCTTCATCGGTCCGTCTAGACTGTGGAGTATTGATTTGTCATTGGTATTGAAATATACATAATAGTGCTGAACTGTCTCTTATGGCTCTATTTGTTAGGAATCAGTAATTTACTAATCTGACAATCAGATACCTGTACTGGTGGGCAGGTGGAATAGGTGTCAAACTCATCCAGTCGAGTTTGCTAGTGATAGAGAGGTGGGGTTTCAAATTGGGTTGGATGCAATGAAATATTTTACCTAATGTTTTATTCATCTTTTTCCGCGCAACTCCATTATATTCACTCTCATCAATACTCCAGTATGTAATTTCATGTGAAGGGTTAAGATAGGTATTTAAAAGTAGTAGGGAAAAAAAATAATTAACTAGCGAGTTGAGGTCCTTTGAATATGTTTATTTAATAATTTTATTAAAATAGTCTTTGACCTGTTTTCGTAATTTTTTATTTAGTTAAAAAACAAGAGAATGAAAGTTATTTTTGAAATAATTGTTTAACTTTGATGATTAATTTTATTTTTAAGTTTATTTTGTTGCCTAATAGCAGAAGTATCCGGCGTCCCTGGGTAGCCACGCAATCTCCTGGCAATGCTTTTTTTGCTTCAAAAATACAAAAAAACTCTTAATTTTATTTTTTCCAATCCAGTTTTTAATTAATTTAGAAAAAAAATATCAAAGTTTTAAAATTATGGCTACAAGCTGCAAATGTTCGTGCAAAGGGGGTGATAATTTTTAAATTTCAGACCTCTGCGTGCTGTAGATATCTTACTGTTCATAAGAGACAGATAAACTCTTCATTTTATTAATAAAATTAATAATATAATAAAAGTGACACACACACACACACACACATACACATACACATACACACACATACACACACACACATACACACACATACACACACACACATACACACACATATACACACACATATACACACACACATACACACACACATACACACACACATACACACACACATACACACACACATACACACACAAACATACACACACACATACACACACACACATACACACA